>JAQFWZ010000011.1:64244715-64297215 GCA_027789725.1 Dendropsophus ebraccatus
TAAATTACAACTATAAGGAACAAGATTTTATTTTGAGATTATTAGAATTGGTACTCACTAATAACTACTTTAATTTTGACGGACAGATCTACATGCAACAGCGTGGCGTGGCGATGGGTGCCAATGTGGCACCCACGTACGCTAATGCGGTTATGTCCTACCTTGAGGAGAGTGCGGTCTATGTGGCCCACCACTTTGGTCATGTACTCAGGTGGTGGCGCTACATAGACGACATCTTCATGGTGTGGGGTGGCAGCATGGAAGAGTTATGTGACTTCATCAACGCATTAAACACTATTGATGATACCATTAAATTTGTGGCACATATGGATTATAAAACCATTAATTTTTTGGATGTACAGGTGACTGTCGAGGACAACCGACTTACGACTGATCTCTTTACTAAAAAGACAGACTGTAATAACTTGTTACATTTTGACAGCTGTCACCCCACTAATATGAAAAAATCACTCCCATATTCCCAGATGCTGAGAGCCAGGAGGGTGATTCAGAAAGAGGAACATCTGGAGAGAGCATTGACCAAAATGGGGAATGACTTTACTGATAGAGGGTACCCTTGTAGGCTACTGGAGACATGCAAAACACGAGTAAAGGATTTGAATAGAGATAACCTATTAAAACCTAAACAGATGACAAATAAAAGTGAACGTATACCTTTTGTAAGTACATATTCACATGTGTCTAATAAAATTAATCAGATCATTTTGAAACACTGGTATATTGTGCGACAACAACATCCCAATATACCTGAGTTTCAAGTACCTCCACTTTTTTCCTATAGGAGAACGGGAAATATTCGGGATAAAATTGTCTCTACCGATGTGAAAAAAATAGAGAGAGATAGACAACGTACATTGGCCCCGGGTGGTAAGGGCTCTTACCCCTGTAGGGTATGTGTAAATTGCAAGTATATGATTAAAACCTGCATATTTACACATCCAACAACACATAAAAAATATACAATTCCACAATATTTTACGTGCAATACAGACTGGGTTATATATGTACTAAAATGCCCATGTGATAAACTTTATGTGGGAGAAACGACATTAGACGTAAAAACACGGATTACCCAACACAGGTATAGCATTAGAAAAGGTAAGATGGATCTACCTGTGTCAAAGCACTTTGTAGAGGCTGGACATGGTGAGAGAGATCTGAAGTTCTTTGTGTTGGATCGAGTTGCTGTACCTAAGAGAGGTGGGAATAGAAAAATATTACTATTACGTAAGGAATTATTTTGGATCCATGAGTTGCAATCTTTGACTCCACAGGGTCTAAATGTGGAATATAAAGTGAACAATCTTATGTTCAAGTAATCTCTCATGATGAGAATGTACCGAGGCCTCTTGTTTGGAAAGACCTCAGTGTAAGAGTGAACAAGAAAAACTCACATGCGTTTGATGTTAATTATAGTACTAATATTTATCAATATACGGATATATTTTTTTATTAACTATTTGATTTTGTTTTTACAGATTTATATAAAGATTGCGATTGTAACACAGAAGGCAACTCCACCAAATGATTATAAACCAAGCCGATGCATGAATTACAACATACTATGTGAACGTACCTTGCTACACATACAGATGCTGCGTCTTCTATGCGATTTATTCATGCCTGGAGAGGTAACCCCGGGAGGTGGATCCCGATGTCCATGGGGGCGGTTCTGCATTCCGTGGATCTGTCGGGCTCTTGCAGGTGATCACTCGTCCGGTGGGAGGAGGATTGCCGGCGGCTCCAGTGGGTGTTCCTATCGGTCAATGGGATGACGCAATATGCACCTGTTTACTCATAATTGTGGAAACATGAAGATAGCATCGGTCTTGAACTGTACTATTGATGGTGGGGATGCCTTACTGTGAAGATTTCTATGCACGTATAATGTACATGAATTACGCTGATTCAAGTTTTTTCATTTCTTCACTACTTTGTACACTCTAACACTGTGAGTGTGTGGACTATTTTTTTGAGGACACTTCACAATATAAATAAATGAACGCTGGAATATACACGGAACTGCCTGGAGGCACGTAAAAGTTTGAGAGACACTTTTTTACACCAATGGACTTTAATGAGGCGGAGTAACTGCCCGTTAACCTCTTGATGTCCAAATCTTATTGCACCTATCACTGCTTTGTATTAATTAACTAGGATGTATTTAACCTGAGTGAGTTTGCTATTGTAATTGCACTTGAAAATGGCGTAGGAGACGCCGAAACGTCGTGTATCACTTGTGCTTTTGCTGTTTATATTTTCATGGAATAAATCCACGTATTGCACGTTTTCAACACTACTAGTGTGCTGCAGAGTTTCTCTACTTTATGTGAATTGCTCCTTGGTCTGGGACCCGTCCGCTGGCACCTAACAAGTATCTTCGGGAGTGCTGCTTATTCTTGCTATATAGATAGATAGATAGATAGATAGATAGATAGATAGATAGATAGGAGATAGATAGATAGATAGATAGATAGATAGATAGGAGATAGATAGATAGATAGATAGATAGATAGATAGATAGATAGATAGATAGATAGATAGATAGGAGATAGATAGATAGGAGATAGATAGAAGATAGATAGATAGATAGATAGATAGATAGATAGATAGATAGATAGATAGGAGATAGATAGATAGATAGATAGATAGATAGGAGATAAATAGATAGATAGATAGCTAAGAGATAGATAGATAGGAGATAGATAGGAGGGTGAGCGATCCTTACCTGGTATCAAGTATCTCCTGCTTATCTACCTGGAGTTTGTACATAGACGGAGCTCCATGGAAGCCCAGACACAGCGACATTGGATGGTAAGTGGCTTCTACCACCACATCCTGCCGCCATGTTTCTCTATGTAGCGGTTGTCCCGTTCCCCCCTATGTACTTATGTACTGAGCTGGATTGTGTTTGGCCGTCCTTTCTTAGTCTCAGTGTTAGCGTGTAAGGCATTCCTAGTAAGTCACATTTTGATATTTCGGATACTATTTCTGGGCTTATGCAGTTTTCATCCTAATTTTTCTGAGATGTCATGTGACCAAAAATCAGCAATTTAGCACTTTGGCGTTTTTTTTTTTTTGTTTATTCTATTTATTGTGAGAGATCAAGAAAACCGAATACCAAATGGGGCAGATTTACCAAGATGGAGTATGCAGGTCCAGCCTTAGGGGTGTGCGATATGTGCGACCGCTTATAGTTACTTATGCTTATAGTTATATAGGGCTCCCTGACTGGCAGCGCAATAAGCCATAGCGGTGCTGATATACAGATGTCACTTCACATCAAAGGAGAGAGGTACAGAGCGGGGAGGAAGCTTTTTATTTTATTTTTGCACAGTGGGGCGCTGATATTAAACCCTCAACCCCTAGACGACCCAGGGCATACCTGTACGTCCTGGGCCGCCTAGGGAGCCTCAGAGAGGTACCACATGGCGGCCCCACTCTGAACCGCCGTGGTCCCGGGTGCCACGTGTAGCCCGGGACCGCGGCTATTAGCGGGCACGGTCCGATCGCCGTGCCCGCTAATTAAGTTTTCAGATACAGCTGGCAAAGTTGACAGCTGCGTCTGAAAACTGACTGCATCCGTTCCCTGGTGTCTAGTGGAGCGGATTGCCTAACCCCCCCCACCTTGCTTCTTACTTGGGCCGTGGTCTGCCCCATAATGGTCCCGGCTCAGCACTTGATCGTCTTCGGCTGCAGCAGCCGGAAGCAATCCAGTGCCTATATCATTGATTTATGCAGTATAACTGTACTGCATAGATCTCAATGAGAGATCAGTGTGCATATACTAGAAGTCCCCCAGGGGGAATAACCCTAACCCCAGAAAGAAAAACCCTAAACCCAGGGAGAAAAACCCTAAACCCAGGGAGAAAAACCCTAACCCCGGGGGGAATAACCATAAAGCCAGGGGGGAATAACCCCAACCCCAGGGGGGAATAACCCCAACCCCAGAGGGAATAACCCTAACCCCAGAGGGAATAACCCTAACCCCAGAGGGAATAACCCTAACCCCAGGGGGAATAACCCTAACCCCAGGGAGAATAATCCTAACCCCAGGGGGAATAAATCTAACCCCAGGGGGAATAACCCTAACCCCAGAGGGAATAACCCCAACCCCAGGGAGAATAACCCTAACCCCAGAGGGAATAAACCTAACCCCAGAGGGAATAACCCTAACCCCAGGGGGAATAACCCTAACCCCAGGGGGAATAACCCTAACCCCAGGGGGGGCTTCTAGTATAAGTGTAAAAGAAAAAAAAAGTGTTCTTATTAGTAAAAAGCCCCCTCCCCTAATAAAAATCTGAATCACCCCCCTTTTCCCAGGTTATTAATAAAATAAATAAACAAACATGTTTGGTATCGCCGCGTGCGTAATCGCCCAGAATATTAATTTATCACATTCCCGATTTCGTACGGTAAACGGCGTAAGTGCAAAAAATTCCCAAAGTGCAAAATTGTGAATTTTTGGTCTCATCAAATCCAGAAAAATTGTATTAAATAGCGATCAACATATATTTGTTAACAATGGTTTGAATTTGTTTACAAGCCATCAAATAAAATAAAAGTTATCCATGTTACATATCGTTGTAATCGTAACAACTTGAGGAACATATATAACAAGTCAGTTTTACCCCAGGGCGAACGGCGTAAAAACAACCCCCCCCCCCCCAAATAAAAAGAGCGTTTGTTTCACCACACATTGAATTTTCTTCTAATTTCGCAGTGTACTTTATGAAAAAAATTTAGCCTGTCATTGCAAAGTACAATTAGTGGCGCAAAAAATAAGGGCTCTTGTGGGTTTCTAGGCGGACAAATGGAAGTGCTATGGCCTTTTAAGCACAAGGAGGAAAAAAACGAAAACACAAAAATTTAAACTGGCCCGGTCCTCTAAGGGTTAATGATGGAGCCAATTTTCAGTTTTGTGCTTTTGTTTTTTATCTCCTTGTGTTTAAACAGCGATAGCGCTTGTATTTTTCACCTACAGACCCACATGGGCCCTTATCTTTTGTGACACTAATTGTACTTTGAAATGACAGGGTTATTTTTCGCATAAAATATACTGTGACACCAGAAAAAATTATGTGTAGTGCAATTGAAAATAAATGAATTAATAAATTAATAAAAAAACCTTTTTTTTAACAGACACATTAATTAGAAGTCCCCTGGGGGACCTCTAATTCAACTACACTGATCTCTCCTAGAGATTAGTGTAGTATACTTAATACAGCACCGATCTAATGGATCGGTGCTGTATTGCCCTGGTCTGCAGCAAAGCAGATGCATGGATTGCTGAGCCGAGATCAGCGTCAATCCGACGCTAAGCCCCGTCCAGCTCAGAAGAAGGGATCTCCCCTCCGTAATCACATCACAAAGGGTAGATTCCGCCACTAGACACCAGGGATGGCGCTCTGCAGAAAAAAAGGGGAAATTTTGGCAGCCCATCTATGACTCTGTTCACACTTAACATTAAGGTGTCCTCAAAGAGACATGGTCCCTACACTTTTCACTCTAGCAATGTCCTCTCCTGGGCTTTAATAAGCCTACAACTGGGCAGATAGAAGTCAAATGATTTCTTTATATAGCACCCTTGGGGCATGGGTGGAGTGCAAGCCAACAGAAGGTAGCCACACACCCCACATTCAACAGAAAAAAGGGGACATTTTGGCAGCACATCTATAACTCTGTTCACACTGACCATGTCTCTGAGGACACCTTAACGTTGGTGACATGGTAAACTCAGTTTGATCAAATAGTTTGCTAAGATCCTCACTTTTTAATATCTACAGGGCAGGTGTTTATCGTGTGCACGCCGGGAGGAGTATATACGGTAAGCCCTTGCACCTGTAGGTTGCTGTTGCACTTTTTGTTTTTTTATCTGTACTCAAGCCACAAGCAGCGTGCAACCTGCAGTGTGAACAGAGTCATAGATGTGCTGCCAAATTTTCCTGTTTTTTCTGTTGAATGTGGGGTGTGTGGCTACCTCCTGTTGGCTTGCACTCCACCCATGTCCCAAGGCTGCTATAGAAGAGATCATTTGGCTCCTATCTGCCCAGTTGTAGGCTTCTTAAAGCCCAGGAGAGGCCATTGCTAGTGTGAAAATGCTAGAGTAGGGACCATGTCTATGAGGACACCTTAACGTTGGTGACATGGTACACTCTGTTTGATCAAATAGTTTGCTAAGATCCTCACTTTTTACTATCTACAGACCAGGTGTATATTGTGTGTACGCTGGGAGTATATACGGTAAGCCCTTGCACCTGTAGGTTGCTGCTGCACTTTTTGTTTTTATGGCGCTTTGCAGGGCATTTAAATGCAGCTGTAATGTCTGATCGGCTGCACCCGCTAATAGCCACGGTCCCGGGCTACAAAACGCAGCCAGGATTGCGGCGGTTCAGAGTGGGGTCGCGGACCGGCCCCTCTCTGAACCATCCTAATGGCGCTATGACGTATGAGATACGTCATTGGTCGGTAAGGGATTAAAGGGGTTATTCAGTGCTACAAATACATGGCCTCTTTCTTACAGAGTAAGCACCACTCTTGTCTCCAATTTGGGGGGGTTAACCCAGTTCCATTGAAGTGAATAGAGCTTGATTGCAAATGACACTTAAACTGGAGACAAAAGCAGAGCTGTCTCTGGAAGTGGCCATGTTTTTGTAGCGCTGGATAACCCCTTTAAAGGGAACCAATCACCTCAAAAATGCATATAAAGCTAAGTACATGTGCTGTTAGACCACACAGGACACTTCCCACACATGTCTTCATAGCCTCCTTGCCTCCCCCGTGTAAGCCACAAAGTCAATTTATAAAACTGGCGCCCTGTATGCAAATTACCTGAGGTAGTCATCGGGGCGGTGTGCGGATAGCAGGTAGTCACGGTCTGCTGGGCGTCTCCTATCGTCCTGGGCGTTCTTCCGCTTTAACCACGCCCCTATGGGCGTGATTCAAATAGGCCAGTAGCTGTGACGTCGCTCGGAAGCCCGCCGTGCCCGACGTCGGCACGCCTACGTTGCGACGTCGCTGCGCATGCGCAGTACAGTCGCTTCCATTCCGACGGTACTGCGCCTGTGCAGAATACAGGCGCAGAACTCAGGCACGCCGCGCTCCGGAGTGACGTCACAGCTACTGTGCAATTTGAATCACGCCCACAGAGGCGTGATTAAAGCGGAAGAACGCCCAGGACGATAGGAGACGCCCAGCAGACCGTGACTACCTGCTATCTGCACACCGCCCCGATGACTACCTCAGGTAATTTGCATACAGGGCGCCAGTTTTATAAAGTGACTTTGTGGCTTACACGGGGGAGGCAAGGAGGCTATGAAGACATGTGTGGGAAGTGTCCTGTGTGGTCTAACAGCACATTTCCTAAGCTTTATATGCATTTTTGAGGTGATTGGTTCCCTTTGAATGTTGGCTGCAGGGTGACATTTTTTGGGTTGATACTAAATGAGGGCTGCAGGAGGTGGGGACTGAATAAATGGGGACTAGTAGGAATAATACTATATTGGGATTGTAGGGGGGATGGATACTGTATGGAGGTTGCACAGAGGGGCTAATACCATATGTTGGGGCTGCACAGTGTGGAAGGGCTGATACCATAGGGGGTTGGACGAGGGGGGGCCTGACACCATATGGGGGATGCATGGGAGGGGGGCCTGGTACTACATGAGGGCTGCAGAGAGGGGGGGGGGGTCGATGCTAAACAGTGGCTGCAGAGGAAGATCTATACTATTTGGGGGCTGCAGATTTGGGTCCCATACCATATTGGGGTGCACATAGTGCCTATTATATAGCAGCATGCCAAAAGTAAATTCCTACCCCAAAGCCGGTCCTGCATGGATTACATGTAGCCATACAGAATGACCAAAAAATGTGGTAAATAGGGGCAAAAGGAACATTTAGGGGCTCATGCATTTTTGGATAACGGAGTTCTTGCAGACAGTTTCATTTTTTTGTGCATTAAGTATCAGGATAAAGTTGCAATTTCTCAGTTTTTACACCAGGTAAATACTGCACAAAAAAATTTCATAAAAATGATCAAGGCTCTTGCACCTAATGATGATTTTGCACAACAGTCAGAACATTTTGGGCAGCTTATAATAAGTACCACCTGGCTGGGTTCACACTGCGTTTTGCTGCTGATCTTTTTTCATCAGTTTTTGGCATTAAAAAAATGGATGCGTTTGTGTGCCTGCGTTTTGACTAGAGATGAGCGAATAGTATTTGATCGACTATTCAAATCTAAATTAACTTTACTAAAACAGCTAAACAATTATTTAGCTGTTTTAATAAAGTTTACTGCTCCCTGGGAAAGCAGAGAATCAGTATTACAGGGATCGGTATTACCGGGGTTAGCGATCCCCCGCAATAATGCCGATTCCTGTAATAGTTAATATATTTAATTAATAAAAAAAATTTTTGTTCTAATAAAGTTATTTTGGTTGAATTGCGGCCGTAGGAAACTCTGTCAGTTCACACTATGAAGCGAGCGGCTCCAGCCGCTCGCTCCATAGTGTGCAGGGGGAAGCTCTGATGCGGGCGCGCGCTGATTTGCCCGCATCAGAGCTCTGCGGCCGGACAGATCATCAGGCCGGTACTAAAGTTGTGTGAACATAGCCGAATGTAATCATTAATACTTTACTTTATTTATGACAGCAAATGTTTCTTCTAATGATGCTATTTTTTTTTTAATCACAGTAGCAACATTGGAAGAAACATTTAGATTTATATGTCCGCTCAGCTGATTGGCCGAGCGGACATATAAAGAGCCGGTCCCGTCACACTAAGCTCAGTGTGCCGGGGACTGGCGAAGAGAGAAGATAGAAGAAAAAAGAGAGAAGATAGAAGAAAGAAGAGAGAAGACATCGGAGGGTGAGAAGAAAGCTCCCCCTCCCCTGCACTACACCCATCCCAGCAAGGAATTGGGCTCACTTAACCCCTTCCTTGCTGGTATGGGTGCAGTCTGGCATCAGTCTGGCCCCCAAGGGGTTTAGTGGGGACCCTTACTTAACCCCCTGGGGGCCAGATTGTTCAGTATGGCACCCAAAGGGTTAACGGGGATGCAATACATCATCCCTTAACCCCTTGGGTGCCAGACTGTAAGCAGCGATCTGTAAAGATGCTGCATACTGTAAGGTGCACAACACCGCTCACAATGATGGGTGTTGTGCTCCTGATTGTGTGTTTTTTTTGTGTTTCTCCCTTTTTGTTTTTCAGATTTCGGTATCCTGGGGATTACGGCATAATTGATGGACTACGTCGATGACCAGCAGTTGTTGTTTTTTTTTTTTTTTTTTTTTTTATAAAATGGTCAACAAGGGGTGTGGGAGTGTTTTCATTTCAATAAAAAATATTTTTCACTTGTGTCTTGTCTTTATTTCTTTACTTTATAGACTTAGTAGTGGAAGCCGTCTAATAGACGGAATCCATTACTAAGTTGGGGCCTAGTGTTAGCCGGTATAAAATGGCTAACACTAACCCCCTATTATTACCCCAGTACCCAATGCCACCAGGGGTACTGGGAAGAGCCGGGTGCCAGTGTTCCCGGAGCGTCAAAATTGGCGCTCCTGGACCGGGCGGCAGCAGGCTGGTAAGATTAGGCTGGGGAGGGCCTAAACCAATGGCTCTTCCCACCCTGGTGTTACCAGGCTGCTGTCGTTTGGTTTTTAACCTGGCTGGTTATAAAAATAGTGGTGAACCCTATGCGTTTTTTTTTAATTGTTTAATGTGTCACTGTCGTGAATTTTTTTTTTGCAGAAATCAATAGTACAGGCGATTTTAAGAAACTTTGTAATTAGGTTTATTAGCCAAAAAATGCATTTTTATCATGAAAAAGCAGTTTGAAGCTCTCCCCCCTGTCTTCATTGTTCTCCTATGGAGAGAGCTAAAGAAAAGACCAAAACAGGACAACAAAGAGTTAATCTACAAATCCCTCACCTGATATCTCCTTGGTCAGTCACCACTGACCTCTCTGAGCTCAGATTACAGCTGTCACCCAGCTCTGTGCCTGTAATCCTCTGTTATCTGCTTTCTGCTGCCGGCTAACTCCCTCCTTCCTCCTCCCCCCTCCCCTCTCCTGAGAGCAGACAGGGGACGACTCCTGCAACAAGTCACAATTTTCAGATTTTTTGGAGTGGATGGAAAAGAGGAAGGAGGGGGGGGGGGGGGGGCTGGGAAAAGGCTTTTTACATGCAGATAATGGCAGATTTGGCTAATAAACCCAATTACAAAGTTTCTTAAAATCGCCTGGACTATTGGTTTCTGCAAAAAAAAAAAAAAAAAAAAAATATGACAGTGACTCTTTAATTTATCTTTTGTAAATATCAGGTTACATAAAAAGTTTTACCTCAAAGACGAAGTCCAACAAAACTGAGAAACATCAGGCAGGCAGAGGGGCGCGGGAAAATTATAGACAAGTGAACTTTTACCCATCCTCCTCCCTCCGTTGCTCCGCTCCCGGCCCCATTGACAGCTGACGGATGTCATTTTCTGCTGGAAACAAGATACAGTACGTCACGTACCCGGCTCTTCTAGCTGCAACATCATGTGCCTGGCGGAGCGATTGCCTGCTCAGCCAGTCAGTGACTGGGGCGGTCAGTGTCCTGTGAGACTAACAGCACAACATCCACCAACCACCAATGCTTAATCGTCCCTTTTTCCTGCTTGAATATCAAAAGACACAAAACAGTAAATCTTTTTGGGCGGTATAGAAGGCCACAGCTTTTATTTTTTCTTTGTTAGAACTTTTTTGAACAATTTAAACTGCCAGACGGGAGGTCTGCACGCAGGGTGTGCCTGACACCGATCCCGGCGGGCACTTCCACCTTTACACCTCGTGGGCCTAACTTCTAATAACCGCCAACAGCTGTGATTTATCTTCAACATCTATTAATAAAAACACGTTAGAAAATCACCAAAAAAAACAATCTCAGGGAGAGGGAGGGAGGGACGTCATTGCTGTCCGGGCAGGAAAGAGGACGCACACAGAGCGGGACGGGTCTACATTGAGCCGCTCCCCTGATTGGGCCATCACTTGTCCCTCCCCTAACCTCCTTCCTCCTATAGCAATGCAGTAGGGGAGGAGACCAGTTTTTCCTAGATCCAGGTCGATTAACCCTTTCTTGCCACCACTTTTACCCCTGTTGGTCCCTGTGCCCCTTCCTTATTCAGCTCGTGGCCCACAATGTTGCAGCTAGAAGAGCTGCAAGATGCCAACAACTGTCATTGGGACCTGGGAGTGGTACTACTAAGGGTGAGGATAGGTACGATTACTTATTATTATTATTTTCCTGTACCCCCCTGCTTGCCTTTCTTCAACTTCGGGGCACTGCTCCTTTAAGTCATTTTAGTAGGAATATGCATGTCAATTGCTATCAGTTACGGATCTAATTAAAAGGGTCACTGTCCAAATTTGTTGCTTCTTTTTACTCAGTAATTGGGAAATATTCATTTCCACATATCTATTAGGGTCCGCAGAGATCCAACATCCTAAACATTTCATGGTGCCCTCTTCCTCCACCACTGGCACTCCCTGTATTCCCGCTTCCTGTTATTCCACTTTATGCTGAAATCAGACTCTCTTCCTCCAGGCTGTGCTGTCCTGCTCTGTGGTGATTCTGTCCATAAGATGGCTGACATGGAGAAGCATGTGACCATGCCCCACCCCCAGTTTCCCTTATAGGCATATATACAGGCTCAATGGTGGGCACCATATACAGCCTCACCACAGAACAGGACAGCACAGCCTGGAGGAGGGAAGTCTGATTTTAGTTCTATGAGGTACACAGGGAGCTGCTGTCAGTATAATTTATGGGGTCTGTAATAGTTTTGGGGTCTGTATAAGGGGCTGGGAATTGCAGTAATCTCGGGTGTAGGTTATGAATTAGTTTCGGGGTGTGTAACAATGTTGTGTGATGAGGGGTGATATGTACAGGACATTAGTTGTACACTATATGAGGACGATATTTGGGCGCTATAGGGGACACTATATAGGGGGGGGGGCATCAGTAGAAGATCTCTACAGGGCGTCACCCAACCTAATGCTGCTCCTGCCCAAAGTCATGGAGGGGCACACATCTAATAGGAGTTTACTATGACAGATCATTGGCCACATCCACATATACCACACCCTCATATACCACACCCACATATACCACACCCACATATACCACACCCTCATATACCACACCCACATATACCACACCCACATATACCACACCCTCATATACCACACCCACATATACCACACCCACATATACCACACCCACATATACCACACCCACATATGCCACACCCTCATATACCACACCCACATATACCACACCCACATATACCACACCCTCATATACCACACCCACATATACCACACCCACATATACCACACCCTCATATACCACACCCACATATACCACACCCACATATACCACACCCTCATATACCACACCCTCATATACCACACCCACATATACCACACCCACATATACCACACCCTCATATACCACACCCATATATATCACACCCTCATATACCACACCCTCATATACCACACCCACATATATACCACACCCACATATATACCACACCTACATAAACCACACCCTCATATACCACACCCACATATACCACACCCTCATATACCACACCCTCATATACCACACCCACATATATACCACACCCACATATATACCACACCCACATATACCACACCCTCATATACCACACCCATATATACCACACCCACATATATACCACACTTATATATACCACACCCTCATATACCACACCCACATATACCACACCCACATATACCACACCCTCATATACCACACCCATATATATCACACCCTCATATACCACACCCTCATATACCACACCCACATATATACCACACCCACATATATACCACACCTACATAAACCACACCCTCATATACCACACCCACATATACCACACCCTCATATACCACACCCTCATATACCACACCCACATATATACCACACCCACATATACCACACCCTCATATACCACACCCATATATACCACACCCACATATATACCACACCCACATATATACCACACTTATATATACCACACCCACATATTCCACACCTATACATACTACACCTATACATACCACAACCACATATACCACACCCACATATATACCACACTTATATATACCACACCCACATATACCACACCCACATATATACCACACCCACATATACCACACCCACAAATACTATACCCACATATACCACAACCACATATACCACACCCACATATACCACACCCATATATATATATACCACATCCACATACACCACACCCACATATACCACACCCACATATACCACACCCACATATACTACACTCACATATACCACACCCATATATACCACACCCACAAATACTATACCCACATATACCACAACCACATATACCACACCCATATATATATATATACCACACCCACATATACCACATCCACATACACCACACCCACATATACCACACCCACATATACCACACCCACATATACTACACCCACATATACCACAACCACATATACCACACCCACATATACCACACCCATATATATATACCACACCCACATATACCACATCCACATATACCACACCCACATATATACCACACCCATATATACCACACCCTCATATACCATACCCTCATATACCACACCTATACATACCACACCCACATATATACCACACTTATATATACCACACCCACATATACCACACCCTCATATGCCACACCCACATATATACCACACCCACATATACTACACCCACATATACCACACCCACATATATACCACACCCATATATACCACACCCACATATATACCACACTTATATATACCACAACCACATACACCACAACCACATATACCACACCCTCATATACCACACCCTCATATACCACACCCATATATACCACACCCTCATATACCACACCCATATATACCACACCCACATATATACCACACTTATATATACCACACCCACATATTCCACACCTATACATACTACACCTATACATACCACAACCACATATACCACACCCACATATATACCACACTTATATATACCACACCCACATATACCACACCCACATATATACCACACCCACATATACCACACCCACAAATACTATACCCACATATACCACAACCACATATACCACACCCACATATACCACATCCACATACACCACACCCACATATACCACACCCACATATACCACACCCACATATACTACACCCACATATACCACAACCACATATACCACACCCACATATACCACACCCATATATATATACCACACCCACATATACCACATCCACATATACCACACCCACATATATACCACACCCACATATACCACACCCACAAATACTATACCCACATATACCACAACCACATATACCACACCCACATATACCACACCCATATATATATACCACACCCACATATACCACATCCACATACACCACACCCACATATACCACACCCACATATACCACACCCACATATACTACACCCACATATACCACACCCATATATACCACACCCACAAATACTATACCCACATATACCACAACCACATATACCACACCCACATATACCACACCCATATATATATATATATACCACACCCACATATACCACATCCACATACACCACACCCACATATACCACACCCACATATACCACACCCACATATACTACACCCACATATACCACAACCACATATACCACACCCACATATACCACACCCATATATATATACCACACCCACATATACCACACCCACATATACCACATCCACATATATACCACACCCACATATACCACACCCACATATACCACACCCACAAATACTATACCCACATATACCACAACCACATATACCACACCCACATATACCACACCCATATATATATATATACACCACACCCACATATACCACATCCACATACACCACACCCACATATACCACACCCACATATACTACACCCACATATACCACACCCATATATACCACACCCACAAATACTATACCCACATATACCACAACCACATATACCACACCAACATATACCACACCCATATATATATATACCACACCCACATATACCACATCCACATACACCACACCCACATATACCACACCCACATATACCACACCCACATATACTACACCCACATATACCACAAGCACATATACCACACCCACATATACCACACCCATATATATATATATATATATACCACACCCACATATACCACATCCACATACACCACACCCACATATACCACACCCACATATACCACACCCACATATACTACACCCACATATACCACACCCATATATACAACACCCATATATACCACACCCACATATACTACACCCACATATACCACACCCACATATACCACACCCACATATACTACACCCACATATACCACACCCATATATATACCACACCCACACATAAAACCTATATATACCCCTCCCATATATACCACACTCACATAAAGTACACTCATATATATCAAACCCACATATACCTCACCCACATATACTACACCCATACTGTATATACAACACCTATATACCACATATATAACACTAACATAAACCACACTAATATATATCACACAAATGTTCCCCACCCACATATACCATATCTATATATATACCACACCTACATACACCCCACCCACATATACCACACCCACATTCACCACACCAATATATACCACACCCATATATACCGCACCCACATACACCACACCTATATATACCACACCCATATATACCACACCCACATTTACCACACCCATATATACCACACCCACATATACCACACCCATATTACCCACACCCCACATAAATCACACCCCTTTATAGAACACCCACTTATACCACACCCACATATACCACACCCATACATACTACACCCACATATACCACACCCACATATACCACACCCATATATATACCACACCCACATATACCACATCCACATATAACACATCCACATATAACACACCCACATATACCACACCCACATATACCACACCCATATATACTACACCCACATATACCACACCGATATATACCACACCCACATATACCACACCCATATTACCACACCTCCCAACTTTTGCGCGGAGGAAAGAGGGACAGTCACGGCAATGTGCCACGCCTCCCTTATCCAAGCCCCTTATAACTGCATCACCTGTTACCATTACATAAGAAACAAATAATATCACCAGATCTTCACTGCATAGTGACTTATCCCCCCTCATATAATTACTACATAACATCCACTATACACAGAGCAGTACTCTCCCTCAGCAGTCACCATATAGCGGTAGATGAGGCTGTGCACAGAGCAGTACTCTCCCTCAGCAGTCACCATATAGCGGTAGATGAGGCTGTACACAGAGCAGTACTCTCCCTCAGCAGTCGCCATATAGCCGTAGATGAGGCTGTACACCTGCAGACCTTATAGGTGATTATATTGCAGGTATTCTGTGACTCACAGGGGACGTCTTCTCTGCTTCAGTTTTGTGTTTCTTGCCATCTTTTCCCTCCCCCTGTGCAGCAGTCCCCATAGAGGATAGCCCTACCCGTAGCAGCCCCTATATAGTATAGACCCCATTCCTGTGCAGGAGCCCCCCAAAAGCACATAGTATAGCCCCCACATAATATAACCCCTCCTTTTTAGCCCCCACATTGTATATAGCATGCCCCTATGTTGTATGCCTCTTAGTATCCCCTTAGTACCCTCCTTAGTATGCCTCGTAGTACCCCCTTAGTAGTCCCCTTTTTACCTTCTTAGTACCCCCTTAGTATGCCCCTTAGTACCCTCCTAGTACCCCATTAGTATGCCCCTTAGTACCTTCTTAGTACCCCCTTAGTATGCCCTTAGTACCCTCCTAGTACCCCCTAGTACCCTCCTAGTACCCCCATAGTATGCCCCTTAGTACCCTCCTAGTACCTCCTTAGTATGCCCCTTAATACCTTCTTAGTACCCCATTAGTATGCCCTTTAGAACTCCCTTAGTATACCCCTTAGTACCCCCTTAGTATGCCCCTTAATACCCCTTAGTATGCCCTTTAGTACCCCCTGAGTATGCCCCTTAGTATGCCCTTTAGTGCCCCCCTTAGTATGGCCCTTAGTACCCCTTTAATACCCCCTTAGTATGCCCCTTAGTAACCCTTTAGTATGGCCTTTAGTACCCTCTTAGTATGCCCCTTAGTATGCCCTTTAGTACCCCCTTAGTATGCCCCTTAGTACCCCTTTATTACCCCCTTAATACCCCTTTAGTATGGCCTTTAGTACCCCTTTAGTAAGCCCCTTAGTACCCCTTTAATACCCCCTTAGTATGCCCCTTAGTACCCCTTTAATACCCCCTTAGTATGCCCCTTAGTACCCCTTTAGTATGGCTTTTAGTACCTCCTTAGTATGCCCATTAGTACCCCTTTAGTACCCCTTTAATACCCCCTTAGTATGCCCATTAGTACCCCTTTAATACCCCCTTAATATGCCCCTTAGTACCCCCTTAGTATGCCCTTTAGTACCCCCTTAGTATGCCCTTTAGTACCCTCTTAGTATGCCCTTTAGTACCCCCTTAGTATGCCCTTTAGTACCCCCTTAGTATGCCCCTTAGTACCCCCTTAGTATGCCCCTTAGTACCCAATCTCGTGGAGCTTCTGGTGCAGGCTTCCATAGTTGCCAACAGTGTGACCCAGTAAGAACCGCCCCCATCGCGGTAAGCCCCTCCCCCGGCGCCCACCGCGGGGCTAACTAACCAGCACAGTACACAGGGCCAGAGGAGGAGACACGCCATGGACAACTGGAAATATGGTAAGAGACTGACCCGTTATACTTACCATATTTCCTGTTGTCCATGGCGCCTCTCCTCCTCTGGTCCTGTGTACTGTGCTGGTTAGTTAGCCCCGCGGTGGGCGCCAGGGGCGGGGCTTACCACGATGGGGGCGGGGCTCAGAGAGGAAGCCTGCACCAGAAGCCTGTGCATTGCCTCCTCAGCGTCAGTAGCGGCATACGCCCAGCCAGTAGGTGTCGCTGTGAGCGCTCATTAGGAGCGCTCACAGTAAAAGGGCCACAGTCTGCAGCTGCCGGTACGAACACTGGGGCCCGGCCGGGGTGGGGGACAGCAGCGGGACACTTGGGGGCCGTTCCGGGACGGCGGGACACCGCCCCAAGACCAGGACTGTCCCGCCGGAATCGTGACGGTTGGGAGGTATGATATTACCACAACCACAATTACCACACACATATCTACCACTCCCAGACATACTACACCTATATACTGACTTAAAAACTTTTTCTACATTTTAATAAACCAGTAAGTGAGCTCTGAATTTTATTTTTGTCTTCCAGGAGTCCTGATATAAACTTTACCAGGACAGGCCGAGTCCTCAGGATGGATTTCCCCTCTGACGATTTGTTTCCTCTTCTTTCCAGACCCATCATATTCTCTCTCCAGGATTTCCCTTCCCTCCATGTCTCACAACCAATAAAGTAGCAGAGATCAGCACATTGTGTTCTGTGGTCACTTGGTTTATGGCTGTGATGGAAATGTCTGTGTTATATTGGTTTTCTAGAATTACATAAATATGGCTGCTTCCTGCCAGTAACAGCGCCGCACTGGTCTACAGGTTGTGTGTGGTATTGCAGCACATCTCCACATAATATACATTGTATTCTTATATACTATCCTCTACAGATCCCCCATAACAGTGTCATCTACACATCCTCCATAAGTGTCATCTACAGATCCCCCATAACAGTGTCATCTACAGATCCCCCATAACAGTGTCATCTACAGATCCCCCATAACAGTGTCATCTACAGATCCCCCATAACAGTGTCATTTACAGATCCTCCATAACAGTGTCATCTACACATCCTCCATAAGTGTCATCTACAGATCCCCCATAACAGTGTCATCTACACATCCTCCATAAGTGTCATCTACAGATCCCCCATAACAGTGTCATCTACACATCCTCCATAACAGTGTCATCTACAGATCCCCCATAACAGTGTCATCTACAGATCCCCCATAACAGTGTCATCTACAGATCCCCCATAACAGTGTCATCTACACATCCCCCATAACAGTGTCATCTACACATCCCCCATAACAGTGTCATCTACACATCCCCCATAACAGTGTCATCTACACATCCCCCATAACAGTGTCATCTACACATCCCCCATAATAGTGTCATCTACAGATCCCCCATAACAGTGTCATCTACAGATCCCCCATAACAGTGTCATCTACACATCCTCTATAATACTGTCATCTACGGCCGCACGCTCCATTGTGTGCAGTGGGAATTCGGATGCGGGCACACACGGATCCCCTCGCATCAGAATTCTGCGGCGCTAAAGATCATCCGGCCGAATTTGTCTCCTTCTGATATGCGGCTCTTTCCCTCCTATTGTTGACAGCTTGTTGTCTAGGTTACCGACCACCGCTCTGCTCTACCTACTGGCCGGCCACTCTACCTGAGATGTGATCTGTGGGGAATGTAGTAATTGTCATTGATCCTTATCAGAATAAAATAAAGCTTTGGCTCAGTATAATGACTGGTAGCTCGGGGTTATATGAAAACAATGAACAATGTATTTCCTGCAGCCAATTACACCTCATCAGGTTTATATCACACAGAGGATACGATCCGCAAATAAAAACTACCAAGACATCAAAGGTCAGAAGGTGCTGACCATGACCCCACCGGTTACATTGCTCCAGTTTTAATATAAAAGTCCATAAACTGTATACATATATACATGCACAAACTCCAACATTTCTATGTAGAACATATACAATACTCCTTTGCTTCATAATAAAAAAAAAAAAATCAAAAACTTAGATACGACGATGTTTTGAAACGGATGACGTCTTTTCCATTAGAGAAGCCACAAGGGGGCGCTGTAGTTATTAGACAATGATGCTGCAAATATAAAAGAAGAAGGTGTGTTCTTTGCTCTGGCCACAAGATGGCGACCTAATACCACGGTAAGTGACAGGTATAATAATACAGCGCCTGGATGGTGTATTATATTACTTCCACCACTAGATGTCGCCCCGCTCTATACCTGATAGATCTCTTACAGCCGTCTCATCCTCTGATAGAAAGTGTCCGCTCTATGAAGTGTGATTATAATTGTAGCTGGTGTTGTAACTAAAAACTTTTTGTATTTATTGATGCAGTACTGCAGTGTGTGAGGGCAGCCTAAAGGCTTTATTATTATTATTATTATTTATAAAAAAAAACTTAATTCCACAGCGTTATGTATGGTTTACATGGTTATATGGTTTAGCACTGTTCCTTTGCATCAATAGGGCTGTAGGTTCAGTTCCCATCCATGAAGTGAATGGAGCTTAATTGCAAACCGCACCTGAACTGGAGACAGGAGCAGTGCTGTCTCTGATAGAAAGTGGCCATGTTTTTGTAGCACTGGATAATCCCTTTAACCTGCACATTTCAGAGGTGGGGAAGAACCTGACAGACCCGCTCCCGAGCTACAACACCTTGTGATCAGGAATTATAGAGTGTGAGCTGTGTTCCTCTTGTTGCATCTGAAAGAACTTTCTAGTAAAAGCCGAAGTTTTCCAGTTTCCCTCTGACTCCTTGTGCTTGATGTCACCTGCAACACATTGTAGGAAGGGGGAGCTGCTAGTATCCTGGAAGTGTGTGCTGGGGTCCTGGGAAGTGAGTGTACTACTCAGACCCCTCAACACACAACCCCTGCTAGCCCCCCATATAACACCCCCATATAACATCCTGCAGACCCCTCAACACACCACCCCTGCTAGCCCCCCATATAACATCCTGCAGACCCCTCAACACACCACCCCTGCTAGCCCCCCATATAACATCCTGCAGACCCCTCAACACACAACCCCTGCTAGCCCCCCATATAACATCCTGCAGACCCCTTACACACCACCCCTGTTAGCCCCCCATATAACATCCTGCACACCCCTCACTCACCACACTGGGAAGCTGAGAATCATTTTTACTTTCACACAAAGATGGAGAGAAAAAATTTGGGTTTTCAGACATATTTTTATTTGCAGAACTAGGAAAGGTGAGTATTTTATTAGGGGAAGAAGGTAAAGGGTGGGGGGATTTTTTTGTTGCTTTTTTATTTGCAGAAGGGGGAAGGGTGAGTATACGGGGAAGGGGTGAAGATATAGGGGGAGGGGTTTGTTTTTTTACTTTTTTATTGTGCAGAAGGGGGAAGGGTGAGGATATGGGGGAGGGGAGAAGACATCTAGGGATAGGGAGCAGGGTGGTGGCTGCTGGTCTCTCTCCATCTCTCTTCGGGCCTACACGTTGGTTTCTTCTTTTCTGTTAACATAAATAAAATTCAAAAATGTCAGTGAGATACTAAAGATTAATATAGAGAAGAAGAAGCGACACCCTGGAATCCCACTACTCACGGTTTGGTCCTGAATATTATCGCTATAGTGATCATAGCAGCGATCAGGAAGACAATCAGGATGGCGGAGATGGCGGAGATGGAGACAATGGCAATAAAGATGATCCTATTTTGCTGTTTCATTGCAGATTTCATTTCCATAAATTTGGCCTCGATTTTATCTGGAGAGAGAATGTGCTGATGTTATTCTATAGAGGCCTGTAAAGATGGACGTCACCGACTTCTATAATACCAAAGAGATGGAGCCATTCATACAGAGACAGGGAATATACATGTGTCTATCATTAGTGGGTAGGACAGGGAGGCAGCCGCTCCTTATACTGTGGGGCCTGTGGGGGTGGAAAGCCTTAAAGGGGTTTTAACTAAGAAATTACTGTACAATAATAGGGTCTATCTGTGAAAATTATGGGGACATATCGCTCCATCCCCTTCCAACTATGCTCCAGTCCCTGCACGGCCAGATAGTAAGGGGGGCGCTGTGCAGAGGAAAACCACTAAGGAGACTGATGATGGTTCTCATGATTGGTCGGGTCCCATACGTGGATTCATTACTGACCATAAAGCCACAGCCCATTGTAGCAATAAGCCATCACTTTATGATATAGAAAGATCCATTAAAAGGGAAATGGAGGACGAGGAGATGCAACCACTATACAGACACATGATGAATCTGATATTACAACTAAAGAACATCACAAACCTGCAAGCATGGAAATGTCGCCCGCCGGTGTTGATGGTAATGGCGGAGATTGTGATGCCGGAGATGGTGATGGCGGAGATAGTGATGCTGGTGACCTCGAGCCTGAAAGAAACAGAGACATTCATAGTGTTAGAGAAAATCCCCATCAGACCTCTGGCCGCCATAGATATAAATGATGGGACACGTTATCTCGCTGTCTATCCTGCAGGATACAGACATACTCACCTTCACTATCTGGAGCAGATGGAGAGATGTCTGGTAAATCCAAGATATAAAAAAAGAGAAATGATTAATAAATAAATATAATATAACATTAAAGCCTCCTGCCCAATACTGTATTGGAGCCTCCTGTGTCACCAAAAAGAGCTCTGACCTATTTTACATCAGGATACAGTCATACTCACCCTCATATTCTGCTGGATCAGGAGTCATTTTTGGTATTTCTGAGATCCCAAAAAAAATTTGATATGTAATAGAAAAAAAAAACAAAAAAAAACATGTTATTACGAGAGAACACAGATATAGCAGGATACAGTCATACTTACCGTCATAGTCCGGTATAGGTAGAGGAGTTGTTGTCTGTGATTCTGAGAAATAAAAAAAATAGTAATGTTTAATTAAAAAAATATCACATTACAGCCTCCTGTATAATACTGTGTTGTTTGTATGAGAGAAGACAGATACAGCAGGATACAGTCATACTCACCATCATAGTCTGGTACAGGAAAAGGCGTCACTATCGGTAATTCTGAGATGTAAAGAGAAAAAAGAGTAATGGTTAATAATAATAAAAGAAATAGCTATAACATAAAAGTCACCCAAAACATCTCTGCCCACACTACAGCAGGATACAGTCATACTTACCTTTATTGTCTGCTGGATCAGGTAAAGTAGTTGGTGTTATTTCTGAGGTATAAAAAAAAAAATCATACTCAATAAAAACAAAAAAGTCATAATATTAAACCCTTCTGTATAACATTGTGTTTTCATCTTTTTTTTTTTACAAAATATGTTATTATGAGAGGTTATAGATACAGCAACATACTCACCATCATAGTCTGCTGGTGCAGGTAAAGGGGTCATAGTTGGTATTTCTGAGATACAAAAAAAATAAAATTGATATTTAATAAAAACAAAAAAATTTATATAATATTACAGCCTCCTGCCTAATATTGTGTTTCTCCAACTTGTTTCTACAAAACATGTTATGGTGAGAGAACACAGATACAGCAGGATACAGTCATACTCACCGTCGTAGTCCGGTACAGGTGATGTCATTTCCTTTAATTCTGAGATGTAAAGGAAAAAAGAGGAATGTATAATAATAATAATAATAATAATAATCCCTAGATATAACATTATAGTCACCTACTTATATTAAATTAAAGCATCCTGATTCATTAAAACATCTCTGCCCTGCTCTACAGCAGGATACAGTCATACTTACCTTCATTGTCCACTTCAGGTAAATAAGTCATTATTGGTATTTCTGAGATATAAGAAAAATTGATGTTAAATAGAAACAAACAAACAAAAAAAATCATAATATTGAAGCCTCCAGCTTAATGTATTGGAGCATCCAAAGCATCTCCGCCAGGCTCTACAGCAGGATAGTCATACTTACCTTCATTGTCTGAATCGGGTATTTGTGTCACTGTCGGTAATTCTGAGATATAAAAAGAAAAGATTCATGTTTAATAAAAATAAAACCCCCGGCTATAACATTACATCCTTCAGCCTAGTAATGGGTTGCTCCTCCTTGTTTTACCAAAGAGGCTCTGACCAGAAAACAAAAGGGGGGACATTTTTGAACGCTGCAGATTCGCCCCATCTCCCTGGCATATGCCATCCCGATGGGCAGGCAGGGGACGTGGCAAGGTGGGGAGGAGGCGTGCTTGCAGGTATAAATCATGGCAGAAATCTACACCTGCTCAGGAATAGGTATAGACTTCTGCGCCCACAGTATGGCAGGTGCCGGTCAGGCCGGTTTCACTAAGAAGCATGTGCTCAGGGCCGGGACAAAGGGTAGGCTAGGGTAGGCTATGACCTAGGGCGGCATCTCATGCTGAATTACAGGGGGCACAATTTTCACCTCTTAAAAAAATCTTTTCAGCCCCGCCTGGCGCCCGCCGAGTTCTGCCCCTCCACTCTCACATACCTCTGGTACCTCCATGACCCCCCCCCCCCCGACCACACTCGGAGCAGCGACCCTTCCTCAGCACCTGCTCTCCTCCTCTCTTCTGCTTGGCTCCGGAGCAAAAGATAAGCTTCTGACCAATGTCACATGACGTCGGGAGCCAATAAGGAGAGGGGAGAAGTGCAGGGACAACTGTAGTGACAGATGCCCCAACCCCCCCCCCCCCCCCCCCCTCCGCTCTGAGACAGATGAGTAGTATGATCCTCCGCTCAGAAACAGTGTCATCCTCCACTCCTACTGCTGTGTGGGTGAGTATATGTATGTATGTATGTATGTATGTAGGTATGTATGTATGTATGTATGTATGTGTGTGAGTGTACTAAGGGAGTGTGTGACTGTGTATGTGTGTGTGTGTGTGTTAGAGGAATTTGTGTGCTAATGGAGTGTATGTTGGTGCTCATGTGTGGCTGTGGTAGAACTACAACTCCCAGCATCTGGCTGTGGTAATACTACTACGTATCCCCTGTGTAAAAAGTTTAGGGACCTCTGCTATACACTATGTGGGGGCAGCCAGGAGGCTATTCTGTATGTTGGGGCTATACACTATGGGGGTTGCCAGTAGGCTGTACTGTATATGGGGGCTATAAACTGTGGGGGCTACACTATGCGGTGTGTGTGGATACTATACACTGTGGGGGCTGCCAGGAGGCTGTACTGTGGCGGAGGAGGAGTAAAAGAAGGGGTCCGGCTAAATGAGGGAGGGGTAAAAATTTAAGCCAAGCTAAGGGGAGAAGGGTAAGAGAAGGGGCCCAGTTATGTGAAGGGGGTAAGAGGAAGGATGGGGATGGGTAGGAGGAGGGGCCCAGCTAAGGGGGAGGGGAAAGAGAAGGGATTTTACCGTCATTATCGGTGGGGAATGGGCGCGTCTGTGCTGCCATCCCGGTAACAGCGGGAACCTTGTCTACAAGAAATAAAGAGAAAAGAAGCCATTACACCAGCAGGAAATCCTCCTGAGGACCGTGCTGAATATCCCGCCATCCTCCTGCTCATCCCTGGCATCCCTGTGCACTCACCGATCCCGCCGTGTGTCACATGTCCATGGTTTATGTCACATCCGTGAGTCCGTCCTGGAAGTGCAGAGACATAGTTATCAGATTCTATAGATTCTATTACATCTGTGTTTAATATTTCCCATCCTGTATATAGTGCTATAGTATATGTATATACTGTATATAGTGATGATGTATATGTATATACTGTATATAGTGATGATGTATATGTATATACTGTATATAGTGATTATGTATATGTATATACTGTATATAGTGATTATGTATATGTATATACTGTATATAGTGCTATTGTATTAGTGACCCCCCTCCTGGACATTACTGAAGACCCCTATAACTCCTGGCGGAGAAGCTTTCCTATCAGGGAGACTATATAGAAGACTATGAAGAATACCTGCTATAGGGCGTCCTGTTGAGCCACTTATCATATGGAATACAAGTATATAGAGGAGCAGCGCTGCTCTTCTTCCTCCTTGTGTCGCCATGATAAATGTGAGGAAATCTCAGCAGGCAGAAGAATATAGAGCAGGATTCTATTATGATGTCATCACATGATGTCACCACCACATGGAAGATTCCATTCTCACCTGCTGCAGGGGGGAGAACATTCCAACTGATGCCTGACTGATTGTGTCCATGATGTCACATAGTAGTATCAGCTCTGTGGCGCCCCCTACAGTTACAGCCAGATAGCAGCTGCTCTTGGTTACACCTTTAGGACATAGAGATTCTTTGTATCATTTGTAGATTTTCTCACAACTCCATTAAAGTCTATGGGAAAACAGCTGCCTGTCCTCCCATTGTCTGCACAGACCCACATTGTCCCATAGACTTTAATGGAGCCCATTATAGGATTCAGGATACGGCCACATTTTATCCTTATTTTACTGTGTGTGAACAAATCCCAATCCAGCCTGAGGCCGAGTCTAGTAGCAGCGGCCGATCTCACTGATCAATGCTGCAGCATAGTATAAGTATCTGATGGCTTAGAGGGACTAAAAAGGGAAAAATAAAAATTATATAATAATAAAAAAAATTATATACATACAATGGGGGAGATTTATCAAACATGGTGTAAAGTGAAACTGTCTCCGTTGCCCCTAGCAACCAATCAGATTCCACCTTTCATTTTCCAAAGAGTCTGTAAGGAATGAAAGGTGGAATCTGATTGGTTGCTAGGGGCGACTGAGCCAGTGTCACTTTCCACCATGTCTGATACATCCCCCTCTGTATTTATCCCTCCTATGGGCCGGTCTCCGTCTGAGCAGCAGAAGCTTCCGGGCAGTGAGGGGGTGCGAGCTGTGTGCACACATAGGAGAGGAGACAAGGGACAAGCGCTGAAGCAGGATTCCTTCTCCCCATATCCCCTCCTACAGCTCATTGAGGGTTATGTCCTCGGCCCCTCTGCCCTGCCGGACGTTCTTTAGGCCGTCATACTGTAAGTTACATAAGGGTTTAGTATAATAACAGGATATGTCTGTACTTTTATTA
The DNA here is from genome assembly GCA_027789725.1 of Dendropsophus ebraccatus. NCBI lineage: Eukaryota > Metazoa > Chordata > Amphibia > Anura > Hylidae > Dendropsophus > Dendropsophus ebraccatus. The sequence continues at coordinate 64,271,654 of JAQFWZ010000011.1, forward strand.
GGAGTCAGGAATCTGGGATTTCTATGTTATTAGTTGGTTCGATTTTACATAAATTATATTGTATTATATGTATTACGGAACATAGATAGATAGATAGATAGATAGATAGATAGAAAGGAGATAGATAGATAGGAGATAGATAGATAGATAGATAGATAGATAGATAGATAGATAGATAGATAGATAGATAGATAGATAGGAGATAGATAGATAGATAGATAGATAGATAGATAGAAAGGAGATAGATAGATAGATAGATAGATAGATAGATAGATAGATAGGAGATAGATAGGAGATAGATAGATAGATAGATAGATAGATAGATAGATAGATAGATAGGAGATAGATAGATAGATAGATAGATAGATAGATAGATAGATAGGAGATAGATAGGAGATAGATAGATAGATAGATAGATAGATAGATAGATAGATAGATAGATAGGAGATAGATAGATAGATAGATAGATAGATAGAAAGGAGATAGATAGATAGATAGATAGATAGATAGATAGATAGATAGGAGATAGATAGATAGATAGATAGATAGATAGATAGATAGGAGATAGATAGATAGATAGATAGATAGATAGATAGATAGATAGATAGATAGATAGATAGGAGATAGATAGATAGATAGATAGATAGATAGAAAGGAGATAGATAGATAGATAGATAGATAGATAGATAGATAGATAGATAGATAGATAGGAGATGGATAGGAGATAGATAGATAGATAGATAGATAGATAGATAGATAGATAGGAGATAGATAGATAGATAGATAGATAGATAGATAGATAGATAGATAGATAGATAGGAGACAGATAGATAGGAGATAGATAGATAGATAGATAGATAGATAGGAGATAGATAGATAGATAGGAGATAGATAGATAGATAGATAGATAGATAGATAGATAGATAGGAGATAGATAGATAGATAGATAGATAGATAGGAGATAGATAGATAGATAGATAGATAGATAGATAGATAGATAGGAGATAGATAGATAGATAGATAGATAGATAGATAGATAGATAGATAGAAAGGAGATAGATAGATAGATAGGAGATAGATAGATAGATAGGAGATAGATAGGAGATGGATAGGAGATAGATAGATAGACAGACAGACAGACAGACAGACAGACAGATAGATAGATAGGAGATAGATAGATAGATAGATAGATAGGAGATAGATAGGAGATAGATAGATAGATAGATAGATAGATAGATAGATAGATAGATAGGAGATAGATAGATAGATAGATAGATAGGAGATAGATAGGAGATAGATAGATAGATAGATAGGAGATAGATAGATAGATAGATAGATAGGAGATAGATAGATAGATAGGAGATAGATAGGAGATAGATAGATAGATAGATAGATAGATAGATAGATAGATAGATAGATAGGAGATAGATAGATAGGAGATAGATAGAAGATAGATAGATAGATAGATAGATAGGAGATAGATAGATAGGAGATAAATAGATAGATAGATAGCTAAGAGATAGATAGATAGGAGATAGATAGGGAGATAGATAGATAGATAGATAGATAGATAGGAGATAGATAGATAGATAGGAGATAGATAGGAGATAGATAGATAGATAGATAGATAGATAGATAGATAGATAGGAGATAGATAGATAGATAGGAGATAGATAGAAGATAGATAGATAGATAGATAGATAGATAGATAGATAGATAGATAGGAGATAGATAGATAGATAGATAGATAGGAGATAAATAGATAGATAGATAGCTAAGAGATAGATAGGAGATAGATAGGAGGGTGAGCGATCCTTACCTGGTATCAAGTATCTCCTGCTTATCTACCTGGAGTTTGTACATAGACGGAGCTCCATGGAAGCCCAGACACAGCGACATTGGATGGTAAGTGGCTTCTACCACCACATCCTGCCGCCATGTTTCTATATGTAGTGGTTGTCCCGCTCCCCCCTATGTACTTATGTACTGAGCTGGATTGTGTTTGGCGGTCCTTTCTTAGTCTCAGTGTTAGCGTGTAAGGCATTCATAGTAAGTTACATTTTGATATTTCGGATACTATTTCTGGGCTTATGCAGTTTTCATCCTAATTTTTCTGAGATGTCATGTGACCAAAAATCAGCAATTTAGTACTTTGGCGTTTTTTTTTTGTTTATTCTATTTATTGTGAGAGATCAAGAAAACCGAATACCAAATGGGGCAGATTTACCAAGATGGAGTATGCAGGTCTGGCCTTAGGGGTGTGCGATATGTGCGACCGCTTATAGTTACTTATGCTTATAGTTATATAGGGCTCCCTGACTGGCAGCGCAATAAGCCATAGCGGTGCTGATATATAGATGTCACTTCACATCAAAGGAGAGAGGTACAGAGCGGGGAGGAAGCTTTTTATTTTATTTTTGCACAGTGGGGCGCTGATATTAAACCCTCAACCCCTAGACGACCCAGGGCATACCTGTACGTCCTGGGCCGCCTAGGGAGCCTCAGAGAGGTACCACATGGCGGCCCCACTCTGAACCGCCGTGGTCCCGGGTGCCGCGTGTAGCCCGGGACCGCGGCTATTAGCGGGCACGGTCCGATCGCCGTGCCCGCTAATTAAGTTTTCAGATACAGCTGGCAAAGTTGACAGCTGCATCTGAAAACTGACTGCATCCGTTCCCTGGTGTCTAGTGGAGCGGATTGCCTACCCCCCCCCCCCCCACTTTGCTTCTTACTTGGGCCGTGGTCTGCCCCATAATGGCGCTGATCCCGGCTCAGCACTTGATTGTCTTCGGCTGCAGCAGCCGGAAGCAATCCAGTGCCTATATCATTGATTTATGCAGTATAACTGTACTGCATAGATCTCAATGAGAGATCAGTGTGCATATACTAGAAGTCCCCCAGGGGGAATAACCCTAACCCCAGAAAGAAAAACCCTAAACCCAGGGAGAAAAACCCTAAACCCAGGGAGAAAAACCCTAACCCCGGGGGGAATAACCATAAAGCCAGGGGGGAATAACCCCAACCCCAGGGGGGAATAACCCCAACCCCAGGGAGAATAACCCTAACCCCAGAGGGAATAACCCTAACCCCAGAGGGAATAACCCTAACCCCAGGGGGAATAACCCTAACCCCAGGGGAGAATAATCCTAACCCCAGGGGGAATAAATCTAACCCCAGGGGGGAATAACCCTAACCCCAGAGGGAATAATCCCAACCCCAGGGAGAATAACCCTAACCCCAGAGGGAATAAACCTAACCCCAGAGGGAATAACCCTAACCCCAGGGGGAATAACCCTAACCCCAGGGGGAATAACCCTAACCCCAGGGGGGGCTTCTAGTATAAGTGTAACAGAAAAAAAAAGTGTTCTTATTAGTAAAAAGCCCCCTCCCCTAATAAAAGTCTGAATCACCCCCCTTTTCCCAGGTTATTAATAAAAATAAATAAACAAACATGTTTGGTATCGCCGCGTGCGTAATCGCCCAGAATATTAATTTATCACATTCCCGATTTCGTACGGTAAACGGCGTAAGTGCAAAAAATTCCCAAAGTGCAAAATTGTGAATTTTTGGTCTCATCAAATCCAGAAAAATTGTATTAAATAGCGATCAACATATATTTGTTAACAATGGTTTGAATTTGTTTACAAGCCATCAAATAAAATAAAAGTTATCCATGTTACATATCGTTGTAATCGTAACAACTTGAGGAACATATATAACAAGTCAGTTTTACCCCAGGGCGAACGGCGTAAAAACAACCCCCCCCCCCCAAATAAAAAGAGCGTTTGTTTCACCACACATTGAATTTTCTTCTAATTTCGCAGTGTACTTTATGAAAAAAATTTAGCCTGTCATTGCAAAGTACAATTAGTGGCGCAAAAAATAAGGGCTCTTGTGGGTTTCTAGGCGGACAAATGGAAGTGCTATGGCCTTTTAAGCACAAGGAGGAAAAAAACGAAAACACAAAAATTTAAACTGGCCCGGTCCTCTAAGGGTTAATGATGGAGCCAATTTTCAGTTTTGTGCTTTTGTTTTTTATCTCCTTGTGTTTAAACAGCGATAGCGCTTGTATTTTTCACCTACAGACCCACATGGGCCCTTATCTTTTGTGACACTAATTGTACTTTGAAATGACAGGGTTATTTTTCGCATAAAATATACTGTGACACCAGAAAAAATTATGTGTAGTGCAATTGAAAATAAATGAATTAATAAATTAATAAAAAAACCTTTTTTTTAACAGACACATTAATTAGAAGTCCCCTGGGGGACCTCTAATTCAACTACACTGATCTCTCCTAGAGATTAGTGTAGTATACTTAATACAGCACCGATCCATTAGATCGGTGCTGTATTGCCCTGGTCTGCAGCAAAGCAGATGCATGGATTGCTGAGCCGAGATCAGCGTCAATCCGACGCTAAGCCCCGTCCAGCTCAGAAGAAGGGATCTCCCCTCCGTAATCACATCACAAAGGGTAGATTCCGCCACTAGACACCAGGGATGGCGCTCTGCAGAAAAAAAGGGGAAATTTTGGCAGCCCATCTATGACTCTGTTCACACTTAACATTAAGGTGTCCTCAAAGAGACATGGTCCCTACACTTTTCACTCTAGCAATGTCCTCTCCTGGGCTTTAATAAGCCTACAACTGGGCAGATAGAAGTCAAATGATTTCTTTATATAGCACCCTTGGGGCATGGGTGGAGTGCAAGCCAACAGAAGGTAGCCACACCCCCCACATTCAACAGAAAAAAGGGGACATTTTGGCAGCACATCTATAACTCTGTTCACACTGACCATGTCTCTGAGGACACCTTAACGTTGGTGACATGGTAAACTCAGTTTGATCAAATAGTTTGCTAAGATCCTCACTTTTTAATATCTACAGGGCAGGTGTTTATCGTGTGCACGCCGGGAGGAGTATATACGGTAAGCCCTTGCACCTGTAGGTTGCTGTTGCACTTTTTGTTTTTTTATCTGTACTCAAGCCACAAGCAGCGTGCAACCTGCAGTGTGAACAGAGTCATAGATGTGCTGCCAAATTTTCCTGTTTTTTCTGTTGAATGTGGGGTGTGTGGCTACCTCCTGTTGGCTTGCACTCCACCCATGTCCCAAGGCTGCTATAGAAGAGATAATTTGGCTCCTATCTGCCCAGTTGTAAGCTTCTTAAAGCCCAGGAGAGGCCATTGCTAGTGTGAAAATGCTAGAGTAGGGACCATGTCTATGAGGACACCTTAACGTTGGTGACATGGTACACTCTGTTTGATCAAATAGTTTGCTAAGATCCTCACTTTTTACTATCTACAGACCAGGTGTATATTGTGTGTACGCTGGGAGTATATACGGTAAACCCTTGCACCTGTAGGTTGCTGCTGCACTTTTTGTTTTTATGGCGCTTTGCAGGGCATTTAAATGCAGCTGTAATGTCTGATCGGCTGCACCCGCTAATAGCCATGGTCCCGGGCTACAAAACGCAGCCAGGATTGCGGCGGTTCAGAGTGGGGTCGCGGACCGGCCCCTCTCTGAACCATCCTAATGGCGCTATGACGTATGAGATACGTCATTGGTCGGTAAGGGATTAAAGGGGTTATTCAGTGCTACAAATACATGGCCTCTTTCTTACAGAGTAAGCACCACTCTTGTCTCCAATTTGGGGGGGTTAACCCAGTTCCATTGAAGTGAATAGAGCTTGATTGCAAATGACACTTAAACTGGAGACAAAAGCAGAGCTGTCTCTGGAAGTGGCCATGTTTTTGTAGCGCTGGATAACCCCTTTAAAGGGAACCAATCACCTCAAAAATGCATATAAAGCTAAGTACATGTGCTGTTAGACCACACAGGACACTTCCCACACATGTCTTCATAGCCTCCTTGCCTCCCCCGTGCAAGCCACAAAGTCAATTTATAAAACTGGCGCCCTGTATGCAAATTACCTGAGGTAGTCATCGGGGCGGTGTGCGGATAGCAGGTAGTCACGGTCTGCTGGGCGTCTCCTATCGTCCTGGGCGTTCTTCCGCTTTAACCACGCCCCTATGGGCGTGATTCAAATAGGCCAGTAGCTGTGACGTCACTCGGAAGCGCGCCGTGCCCGACGTCGGCACGGCTACGTTGCGACGCCGCTGCGCATGCGCAGTACAGTCGCTTCCATTCTGACGGTACTGCGCCTGTGCAGAATACAGGCGCAGAACTCAGGCACGCCGCGCTCCGGAGTGACGTCACAGCTACTGTGCAATTTGAATCACGCCCACAGAGGCGTGATTAAAGCGGAAGAACGCCCAGGACGATAGGAGACGCCCAGCAGACCGTGACTACCTGCTATCCGCACACCGCCCCGATGACTACCTCAGGTAATTTGCATACAGGGCGCCAGTTTTATAAAGTGACTTTGTGGCTTACACGGGGGAGGCAAGGAGGCTATGAAGACGTGTGGGAAGTGTCCTGTGTGGTCTAACAGCACATTTCCTAAGCTTTATATGCATTTTTGAGGTGATTGGTTCCCTTTGAATGTTGGCTGCAGGGTGACATTTTTTGGGCTGATACTAAATGAGGGCTGCAGGAGGTGGGGACTGAATAAATGGGGACTAGTAGGAATAATACTATATTGGGATTGTAGGGGGGATGGATACTGTATGGAGGTTGCACAGAGGGGCTAATACCATATGTTGGGGCTGCACAGTGTGGAAGGGCTGATACCATAGGGGGTTGGACGAGGGGGGGCCTGACACCATATGGGGGATGCATGGGAGGGGGGCCTGGTACTACATGAGGGCTGCAGAGAGGGGGGGGGGGTCGATGCTAAACAGTGGCTGCAGAGGAAGATCTATACTATTTGGGGGCTGCAGATTTGGGTCCCATACCATATTGGGGTGCACATAGTGCCTATTATATAGCAGCATGCCAAAAGCAAATTCCTACCCCAAAGCCGGTCCTGCATGGATTACATGTAGCCATACAGAATGACCAAAAAATGTGGTAAATAGGGGCAAAAGGAACATTTAGGGGCTCATGCATTTTTGGCTAACGCAGAGTTCTTGCAGACAGTTTAATTTTTTTGTGCATTAATTATCAGGATAAAGTTGCAATTTCTCAGTTTTTACACCAGGTAAATACTGCACAAAAAAATTTCATAAAAATGATCAAGGCTCTTGCACCTAATGATGATTTTGCACAACAGTCAGAACATTTTGGGCAGCTTATAATAAGTACCACCTGGCTGGGTTCACACTGCGTTTTGCTGCTGATCTTTTTTCATCAGTTTTTGGCATTAAAAAAATGGATGCGTTTGTGTGCCTGCGTTTTGACTAGAGATGAGCGAACAGTATTTGATCGACTATTCAAATCTAAATTAACTTTACTAAAACAGCTTAACAATTATTTAGCTGTTTTAATAAAGTTTACTGCTCCCTGGGAAAGCAGAGAATCAGTATTACAGGGATTGGTATTACCGGGGTTAGCGATCCCCCCGCAATAATGCCGATTCCTGTAATAGTTAATATATTTAATTAATAAAAAAATTTTTTGTTCTAATAAAGTTATTTTGATTGAATTGCGGCCGTAGGAAACTGTCAGTTCACACTATGAAGCGAACGGCTCCAGCCGCTCGCTCCATAGTGTGCAGGGGGAAGCTCTGATGCGGGCGCGCGCTGATTTGCCCGCATCAGAGCTCTGCGGAACGGCCGGTCTGATACGTTGTTTGAACATAGCCGAATGTAATCATTAATACTTTACTTTATTTATGACAGCAAATGTTTCTTCTAATGATGCTATTTTTTTTTTATCACAGTAGCAACATTGGAAGAAACATTTAGATTTATATGTCCGCTCAGCTGATTGGCCGAGCGGACATATAAAGAGCCGGTCCCGTCACACTAAGCTCAGTGTGCCGGGGACTGGCGAAGAGAGAAGATAGAAGAAAGAAGAGAGAAGATAGAAGAAAGAAGAGAGAATACATGGGAGGGTGAGAAGAAAGCTCCCCCTCCCCTGCACTACACCCATCCCAGCAAGGAATTGGGCTCACTTAACCCCTTCCTTGCTGGTATGGGTGCAGTCTGGCCCCCAAGGGGTTTAGTGGGGACCCTTACTTAACCCCCTGGGGGCCAGATTGTTCAGTATGGCACCCAAAGGGTTAAGGGGGATGCAATGCATCTTTCCTTAACCCCTTGGGTGCCAGACTGTAAGCAGCGATCTGTAAAGATGCTGCATACTGTAAGGTGCACAACACCGCTCACAATGATGGGTGTTGTGCTCCTGTTTGTGTGTTTTTTTTGTGTTTCTCCCTTTTTGTTTTTCAGATTTCGGTATCCTGGGGATTACGGCATAATTGATGGACTACGTCGATGACCAGCAGTTGTTGTTTTTTTTTTTTTTTAATAAAATGGTCAACAAGGGGTGTGGGGGTGTTTTCATTTCAATAAAAAATATTTTTCACTTGTGTCTTGTCTTTATTTCTTTACTTTATAGACTTAGTAGTGGAAGCCGTCTAATAGACGGAATCCATTACTAAGTTGGGGCCTAGTGTTAGCCGGTATAAAATGGCTAACACTAACCCCCCCATTATTACCCCAGTACCCAATGCCACCAGGGGTACTGGGAAGAGCCGGGTGCCAGTGTTCCCGGAGCGTCAAAATTGGCGCTTCTGGACCGGGCGGCCGCAGGCTGGTAAGATTAGGCTGGGGAGGGCCTAAAACAATGGCTCTTCCCACCCTGGTGTTACCAGGCTGCTGTCGTTTGGTTTTTAACCCGGCTGGTTATAAAAATAGTGGGGACCCTATGCGTTTTTTTTTTTTAATTGTTTAACCCTTAGACGACCCAGGGCGTATAGTTACGCCATGGAAGTCTGTCCCCAGATGACCGAGGGCGTAACTGTACGCCCTGGGTGTTTCTCACGCTATGAAGCGTGCTCTGGAGCGGAGCGCGCTTCACAGCAGGTGGGGGCCGGCTGCAATCAGCAGCCGGGACCTCACCGGTAATGACACGCTGCAGCGATCGCGCTGCCGCGTGTCATTTACTCCTTAAACGCCGCGATCGCGGCGCGACTGCGGCGTTTAAGTGTAAGTGACAGGGGGAGTCCCCTGTCACTTACCGATCGGGACCCCCGCAGTGTGACTGCGGGGGTCCCGATCGGTAAAACGGGCCGCCGGAGGTCTCTCACCTGCCTCCGTGCGGTCCGATCGGCGCTCTGGTCACTGAGCCTGCACAGGCAGGCTCAATGAGCAGAGCGCCGATAACACTGATCAATGCTATGCCTATGGCATAGCATTCATCAGTGTAAAAATCCAAGTAGTGAATGTAAAAGTCCCCCAAAGGGACTTCAAATGTGTAAAAAAAAAAGTTAAAAACACTAACACACTACCCCAAAACCCCTCCCCCAATAAAAGTCTAAATCACCCCCCTTTCCCATTATATAAATAAAACATATAAAAATAAATAAATAGATAAACATATAATATACCGTAGCGTGCGTAATTGTCCAATCTATTAAAATATAACAAGCGTCATTGCGAACGGTAAACGGCGTACACGAAAAGAGGGAAAAAAGTGCGACAATTACCGATTTTATGTTACATTATATATATAAAAAAATTAATAAAAAGTGATCAAAACGTCCGATCTTCACAAATATGGTATTAATAAAAACTAGAGATCATGGCGGAAAAAATGACACCCCATACAGCCCCGTAGGTGAAAAAATAAAACCGTTATAAGCGTCACAATAGTCCCATTTTATTTATAATTAATTGCCAAAAAAAAGGATTTCATTAAAAAAATATATATAACATTAGAGAATCTGTGTAACCTGCATATGGTTGTGTTCGTACTGACCTATAGAATAATAGTATCATGTCGCTTTTACCATATAGTGCATTACGTAGACGCAGGAACCCCCCAAACATTACCATATTGCATTCTTTTTTGCGATTTCACCAATTTATATCTTCATAAATAATATATTTGGAATTCCATCATACAGGTTATGGTAAAATGAATGACGCGATTACAAAGTACAACTATTCCTGTAACAAATAAGCCCTTACATGGCCTTGTAGATAAAAAACTGAAAGTGCTGGAGCTCTTAGAAGGGGAGGAGGGAAAAACAGAAACACTAAGATCAAAATTTGCGCGGTCCACTGGGTCATTTTGGGCCTGGTCCTCAAAGGGTTAAAGTGTCACTGTCGTGAATTTTTTTTTGCAGAAATCAATAGTACAGGCGATTTTAAGAAACTTTGTAATTAGGTTTATTAGCCAAAAAATGCATTTTTATCATGAAAAAGCAGTTTGAAATTCTCTCCCCTGTCTTCATTGTTCTCCTATGGAGAGAGCTAAAGAAAAGACCAAAACAGGACAACAAAGAGTTAATCTACAAATCCCTCACGGGATATCTCCTGTGACAGTCACCACTGACCTCCCTGAGCTCGGATTACAGCTGTCACCCAGCTCCGTGCCTGTAATCCTCTGTTATCTGCTTTCTGCTGCCGGCTAACTCCCTCCTTCCTCCTCCCCCCTCCCCTCTCCCTAGAACAGACAGGGGACGTCTCCTGCAACAAGTCACAATTTTCAGATTTTTCAGAGTGGATGAAAAAGAGGAAGGAGGGGGGGACCTGGGAAAAGGCTTTTTACATGCAGATAATGGCAGATTTGGCTAATAAACCCAATTACAAAGTTTCTTAAAATCGCCTGGACTATTTATTTCTGCAAAAAAAAAAAAAAAAAAATATACGACAGTGACTCTTTAATTTATCTTTTGTAAATATCAGGTTACATAAAAAGTTTTACCTCAAAGACGAAGTCCAACAAAACTGAGAAACATCAGGCAGGCAGAGGGGTGCGGGAAAATTATAGACAAGTGAACTTTTACCCATCCTCCTCCCTCCGTTGCTCCGCTCCCGGCCCCATTGACAGCGGCCGAATGTAATTTTCGGCTGGAAACAAGATACAGTACGTCACGTACCCGGCTCTTCTAGCTGCAACATCATGTGTCTGGCGGAGTGATTGCCTGCTCAGCCAGTCAGTGACTGGGGCGGTCAGTGTCCTGTGAGACTAACAGCACAACATCCACCACCCACCAATGCTTAATCGTCTCTTTTTCCTGCTTGAATAACAAAAGACACAAAACAGTAAATCTTTTTGGGCGGTATAGAAGGCCACAGCTTTTATTTTTTCTTTGTTAGAACTTTTTTGAACAATTTAAACTGCCAGACGGGAGGTCTCCACGCAGGGTGTGCCTGACACCAATCCTGGGCACTTCCACCTTTACACCTTGTGGGCCTAACTTCTAATAACCGCCAACAGCTGTGATTTATCTTCAACATCTATTAATAAAAACACGTTAGAAAATCACCAAAAAAAACAACCTCAGGGAGAGGGAGGGAGGGACGTCCTTGCTGTCCGGGCAGGAAAGAGGACGCACACAGAGCGGGACGGGTCTACATTGAGCCGCTCCCCTGATTGGGCCATCACTTGTCCCTCCCCTAACCTCCTTCCTCCTATAGCAATGCAGTAGGGGAGGAGACCAGTTTTTCCTAGATCCAGGTCGATTAACCCTTTCTTGCCACCACTTTTACCCCTGTTGGTCTCTGTGCCCCTTCCTTATTCAGCTCGTTGCCCACAATGTTGCAGCTAGAAGAGCTGCAAGATGCCAACAACTGTCATTGGGACCTGGGAGTGGTACTACTAAGGGTGAGGATAGGTACGATTACTTATTATTATTATTTTCCTGTACCCCCCTGCTTGCCTTTCTTCAACTTCGGGGCACTGCTCCTTTAAGTCATTTTAGTAGGAATATGCATGTCAATTGCTATCAGTTACGGATCTAATTAAAAGGGTCACTGTCCAAATGTGTTGCTTCTTTTTACTCAGTAATGGGGAGATATTCATTTCCACATATCTATTAGGGTCCGCAGAGATCCAACATCCTAAACATTTCATGGTGCCCTCTTCCTCCACCGCTGGTACTCCCTGTATTCCCGCTTCCTGTTATTCCACTTTATGCTGAAATCAGACTCTCTTCCTCCAGGCTGTGCTGTCCTGCTCTGTGGTGATTCTGTCCATAAGATGGCTGACATGGAGAAGCATGTGACCATGCCCCACCCCCAGTTTTCCTTATAGGCATATATACAGGCTCAATGGTGGGCACCATATACAGCCTCACCACAGAACAGGACAGCACAGCCTGGAGGAGGGAAGTCTGATTTTAGTTCTATGAGGTACACAGGGAGCTGCTGTCAGTATAATTTATGGGGTCTGTAATAGTTTTGGGGTCTGTATAAGGGGCTGGGAATTGCAGTAATCTCGGGTGTAGCTTATGAATTAGTTTCGGGGTGTGTAACAATGTTGTGTGATGAGGGGTGATATGTACAGGACATTAGTTGTACACTATATGAGGACGGTATTTGGGCGCTATAGGGGACACTATATAGGGGGGGGGCATCAGTAGAAGATCTCTACAGGGCATCACCCAACCTAATGCTGCTCCTGCCCAAAGTCATGGAGGGGCACACATCTAATAGGAGTTTACTATGACAGATCATTGGCCACATCCACATATACCACACCCTCATATACCACACCCATATATACAACACCCACATATACCACACCCTCATATACCACACCCATATATACAACACCCTCATATACCACACCCACATATACCACACCCTCATATACCACACCCTCATATACCACACCCACATATATACTACACCCTCATATACCACACCCACATATACCACACCCACATATACCACACCCACATATATACCACACCCACATATATACCACACCCTCATATACCACACCCACATATATACCACACTTATATATACCACACCCAGATATATACCACACTTATATATACCACACCCATATATACCACACTTATATATACCACACCCACATATATACCACACTTATATATACCACACCCTCATATACCACACCCACATATATACCACACCCACATATATACCACACCCATATATACCACACCCAGATATATACCACACTTATATATACCACACCCACATATACCACACCCACATATATACCACACCCATATATACCACACCCACATATATACCACACTTATATATACCACACCCACATATACCACACCTATACATACTACACCTATACATACCACAACCACATATACCACACCCACATATACCACACCCTCATATACCACACCCATATATATCACACCCTCATATACCACACCCACATATACCACACCCTCATATACCACACCCACATATACCACACCCTCATATACCACAACCACATATACCACACCCATGTATACCACACCCACATATATACCACACTTTTATATACCACACCCACTTATACCACACCCACAAATACTATACCCACATATACCACAACCACATATACAACACCCACATATACCACACCCATATATATATACCAAACCCACATATACCACATCCACATACACCACACCCACATATACCACACCCACAAATACCACACCCATATATACAACACCCATATATACCACACCCACATATACCACACCCACATATACTACACCCATATATACAACACCCATATATACCACACCCACATATACTACACCCACATATACCACACCCACATATACTACACCCACATATACCACACCCATATATATACCACACCCACACATAAAACACCTATATATACCCCTCCCACATATACCACACTCACATAAAGTACACTCATATATATCAAACCCACATATACCTCACCCACATATACTACACCCATACTGTATATACAACACCTATATACCACATATATCACACTAACATAAACCACACTAATATATATCACACAAATGTTCCCCACCCACATATACCATATCTATATATATACCACACCCACATACACCCCACCCACATATACCACACCCACATTCACCACACCAATATATACCACACCTATATATACCACACCCACATACACCACACCTATATATACCACACCCACATACACCACACCTATATATACCACACCCACATATACCACACCCATATATACCACACCCACATATACCACACCCATATTACCCACACCCCACATAAATCACACCCCTTTATAGAACACCCACATATACCACACCCACATATACCACACCCATACATACTACACCCACATATACCACACCCACATATACCACACCCATATATATATACCACACCCACATATACCACATCCACATATAACACACCCACATATACCACACCCACATATACCACACCCATACATACTACACCCACATATACCACACCCACATATACCACACCGATATATACCACACCCACATATACCACACCCACATATACCACACCCACATATACCACACCTCCCAACTTTTGCGCGGAGGAAAGAGGGACAGTCACGGCAATGTGCCACGCCCCCCTTATCCAAGCCCCTTATAACCGAATCACCTGTTACTATTACATAAGAAACAAATAATATCACCAGATCTTCACTGCATAGTGACTTATCCCCCCTTATATAATTACTACATAACATCCACTATACACAGAGCAGTACTCTCCCTCAGCAGTCACCATATAGCGGTAGATGAGGCTGTACACAGAGCAGTACTCTCCCTCAGCAGGGACCATATAGCGGTAGATGAGGCTGTACACAGAGCAGTACTCTCCCTCAGCAGTCACTATATAGCGGTAGATGAGGCTGTACACAGAGCAGTACTCTCCCTCAGCAGTCACCATATAGCGGTAGATGAGGCTGTACACCTGCAGACCTTATAGGTGATTATATTGCAGGTATTCTGTGACTCACAGGGGACGTCTTCTCTGCTTCAGTTTTGTGTTTCTTGCCATCTTTCCCCTCCCCCTGTGCAGCAGTCCCCATAGAGGATAGCCCTACCCGTAGCAGCCCCTATATAGTATAGACCCCATTCCTGTGCAGGAGCCCCCCAAAAGCACATAGTATAGCCCCCACATAATATAACCCCTCCTTTTTAGCCCCCACATTGTATATAGCATGCCCCTATGTTGTATGTCTCTTAGTATCCCCTTAGTACCCTCCTTAGTATGCCTCGTAGTACCCCCTTAATAGTCCCCTTTTTACCTTCTTAGTACCCCCTTAGTATGCCCCTTAGTACCCTCCTAGTACCCCCTTAGTATGCCTCTTAGTACCTTCTTAGTACCCCCTTAGTATGCCCTTAGTACCCTCCTAGTACCCCCTAGTACCCTCCTAGTACCCCCATAGTATGCCCCTTAGTACCCTCCTAGTACCTCCTTAGTATGCCCCTTAATACCTTCTTAGTACCCCCTTAGTATGCCCTTTAGAACTCCCTTAGTATGCCCCTTAGTACCCCCTTAGTATGCCCCTTAATACCCCTTAGTATGCCCTTTAGTACCCCCTTAGTATGCCCTTTAGTGCCCCCTTAGTATGCCCTTTAGTGCCCCCTTAGTATGGCCCTTAGTACCCCTTTAATACCCCCTTAGTATGCCATTTAGTAACCCTTAAGTATGGCCTTTAGTACCCTCTTAGTATGCCCCTTAGTATGCCCTTTAGTACCCCCTTAGTATGCCCCTTAGTACCCCTTTATTACCCCCTTAGTATGGCCTTTAGTACCCCTTTAGTAAGCCCCTTAGTACCCCTTTAATACCCCCTTAGTATGCCCCTTAGTACCCCTTTAATACCCCCTTAGTATGCCCCTTAGTACCCCTTTAGTATGGCTTTTAGTACCTCCTTAGTATGCCCTTTAGTACCCCCTTAGTATGCCCCTTAGTACCCAATCTCGTGGAGCTTCTGGTGCAGGCTTCCATAGTTGCCAACAGTGTGACCCAGTAAGAACCGCCCCCATCGCGGTAAGCCCCGCCCCTGGCGCCCACCGCAGGGCTAACTAACCACCACAGTACACAGGGCCAGAGGAGGAGACACGCCATGGACAACTGGAAATATGGTAAGAGACTGACCCGTTATACTTACCATATTTCCTGTTGTCCATGGCGCTTCTCCTCCTCTGGCCCTGTGTACTCTGCTGGTTAGTTAGCCCTGCGGTGGGCGCCAGGGGTGGGGCTTACCACGATGGGGGCGGGGCTGGGAGAGGAAGCCTGCACCAGAAGCCTGTGCATTGCCTCCTCAGCGTCAGTAGCGGCATACGCCCGGCCAGTAGGTGTCGCTGTGAGCGCTCATTAGAAGCGCTCACAGTAAAAGGGCCACAGTCTGCAGCTGCCGGTAGGAACACTGGGGCCCGGCTGGGGAGGGGGACAGCAGCGGGACACTTGGGGGCCGTATCGGGACGGCGGGACACCGCCCCAAGACCAGGACTGTCTTCCAGGAGACCTCATATAAACCTTACCAGGACAGGCCGAGTCCTCAGGATGAATTTCCCCTCTGATGATTTGTTTCCTCTTCTCTCCTGACCCATCATATTCTCTCTCCAGGATTTCCCTTCCCTCCATGTCTCACAGCCAATAAAGTAGCAGAGATCAGCACATTGTGTTCTGTGGTCACTTGGTTTATGGCTGTGATGGAAATGTCTGTGTTATATCGGTTTTCTAGAATTACATAAATATGGCTGCTTCCTGCCAGTAACAGCGCCGCACTGGTCTACAGGTTGTGTGTGGTATTGCAGCACATCTCCACATAATATACATTGTATTCTTATATACTATCCTCTACAGATCCCCCATAACAGTATCATCTACAGATCCTCCATAACAGTGTCATCTACAGATCCCCTATAACAGTGTCATCTACACATCCCCCATAACAGTGTCATCTACACATCCTCCATAAGTGTCATCTACAGATCCCCCATAACAGTGTCATCTACAGATCCCCCATAACAGTGTCATCTACACATCCCCCATAACAGTGTCATCTACAGATCCTCCATAACAGTGTCATCTACAGATCCCCCATAACAGTGTCATCTACACATCCCCCATAACAGTGTCATCTACAGATCCCCCATAACAGTGTCATCTACAGATCCCCCATAACAGTGTCATCTACAGATCCCCCATAACAGTGTCATCTACACATCCCCCATAACAGTGTCATCTACACATCCTCTATAATACTGTCATCTACGGCCGGAATGCGGGCACACACGGATCCCCTCGCATCAGAATTTTGCGGCGCAAAAATTTGTCTCCTTCTGATATGCGGCTCTTTCCCTCCCATTGTTGACAGCTTGTTGTCTAGGTTACCGACCACCGCTCTGCTCTACCTACTGGCCGGCCACTCTACCTGAGATGTGATCTATGGGGAATGTAGTAATTGTCTTTGATCCTTATCAGAATAATATAAAGCTTTGGCTCAGTATAATGACTGGCAGCTCGGGGTTATATGAAAACAATGAAAAATGTATTTCCTGCAGCCGATTACACCTCATCAGGTTTATATCACACAGAGGACACGATCCGCAAATAAATACTACCAAGACATCAAAGGTCAGAAGGTGCTGACCCCGACCCACCGGTTACATTGCTCCTGTTTTAATATAAAAGTCCATAAACTGTATACATATATACATGCACAAACTCCAACATTTCTATGTAGAACATATACAATACCCCTTTGCTTCATAATAAAAAAAAAAATCAAAAACTTAGATACAACAATGTATGGATACAAATGACATCTTTCTATTAGAGCAGCCACAAGGGGGCGCTGTAGTAATGTGACAAGCTGCAGATATAAAAGAAGAAGGTGTGTTCTTTGCTCTGGCCACAAGATGGCGACCTAATACCACGGTAAGTGACAGGTATAATAATACAGCGCCTGGATGGTGTATTATATTATTTCCACCACTAGATGTCGCCCCGCTCTATACCTGATAGATCTCTTACAGCCGTCTCATCCTCTGATAGAAAGTGTCCGCTCTATGAAGTGTGATTATAATTGTAGCTGGTGTTGTAACTAAAAACTTTTTGTATTTATTGATGCAGTACTGCAGTGTGTGAGGGCAGCCTAAAGGCTATATGGCTTATTATTATTATTTATAAAAAAAAAACTTAATTCCACAGCGTTATGTATGGTTTACATGGTTATATGGTTTAGCACTGTTCCTTTGCATCAATAGGGCTGTAGGTTCAGTTCCCATCTATGAAGTAAATGGAGCTTAATTGCAAACCGCACCTGAACTGGAGACAGGAGCAGTGCTGTCTCTGATAGAAAGTGGCCATGTTTTTGTAGCACTGGATAATCCCTTTAACCTGCACATTTCAGAGATGGGGAACAACCCGACAGACCCGCTCCCGAGCTACAACACCTTGTGATCAGGAATTATAGAGTGTGAGCTGTATTCCTCTTGTTGTATCTGAAAGAACTTTCTAGTAAAAGCCGAAGTTTTCCAGTTTCCCTCTGACTCCTTGTGCTTGATGTCACCTGCAACACATTGTAGGAAGGGGGAGCTGCTTGTATCCTGGAAGTGTGTGCTGGGGTCCCGGGAAGTGAGTGTACTACTCAGACCCCTCAACACACCACCCCTGCTAGCCCCCCATATAACATCCTGCAGACCCCTCAACACACAACCCCTGATAGCCCCCCATATAACATCCTGCAGACCCCTCAACACACAACCCCTGCTACCCCCCATATAACATCCTGCAGACCCCTCAACACACCACCCCTGCTAGCCCCCCATATAACATCCTGCAGACCCCTCAATACACAACCCCTGCTAGCCCCCCATATAACATCCTGCAGACCCCTCAACACACAACCCCTGCTAGCCCCCCATATAACATCCTGCAGACCCCTCAACACACAACCCCTGCTAGCCCCCCATATAACATCCTGCAGACCCCTCAACACACAACCCCTGCTACCCCCCATATAACATCCTGCAGACCCCTCACTCACCACCCCTGCTAGCCCCCCATATAACATCCTGCAGACCCCTCAACACACCACCCCTGCTAGCCCCCCATATAACACCCTGCAGACCCCTCAACACACAACCCCTGCTAGCCCCCCATATAACATCCTGCAGACCCCTCAACACACAACCCCTGCTAGCCCCCCATATAGCATCCTGCAGACCCCTCAACACACCACCCCTGCTAGCCCCCATATAACATCCTGCAGACCCCTCAACACACCACCCCTGCTAGCCCCCCATGTAACATCCTGCAAACCCCTCAACACACCACCCCTGCTAGCCCCCCATATAACATCCTGCAGACCCCTCACTCACCACACTGGGAAGCTGAGAAATCATTTTTACTTTCACACAAAGATGGAGACAAATATTTTTGGGTTTTCAAACATATTTTTATTTGCAGAACTAGGAAAGGTGAGTATTTTATTAGGGGAAGAAGGTAAAGGGTGGGGGGATTTTTTTGTTGCTTTTTTATTTGCAGAAGGGGGAAGGGTGAGGATACGGGGAAGGGAAGAAGATATAGGGGGAGGGGGTTGTTTTTTTTACTTTTTTATTGTGCAGAAGGGGGAAGGGTGAGGATATGGGGGAGGGGAGAAGACATCCAGGGATAGGGAGCAGGGTGGTGGCTGCTGGTCTCTCTCCATCTCTCTTCGGGCCTACACGTTGGTTTTTTCTTTTCTAATAACATAAAAAATCAGAAATATCAGAGAGATACTAAAGATTAATATAGAGAAGAAGAAGCGACACCCTGGAATCCCACTACTCACGGTTTGGTCCTGAATATTATCGCTATAGTGATCACAGCAGCGACCAGGAAGACAATCAGGATGGCGGAGATGGCGGAGATGGAGACAATGGCAATAAAGATGATCCTATTTTGCTGTTCCATTGCAGATTTCATTTCCATAAATTTGGCCTCGATTTTATCTGGAGAGAGAATGTGCTGATGTTATTCTATAGAGGCCTGTAAAGATGGACGTCACCGACTTCTATAATACCAAAGAGATGGAGCCATTCATACAGAGACAGGGAATATACATGTGTCTATCATTAGTGGGTAGGACAGGGAGGCAGCCGCTCCTTATACTGTGGGGCCTGTGGGGTGGAAAGCCTTAAAGGGGTTTTACCTAAGAAATTACTGTACAATAATAGGGTCTATCTGTGAGAATTATGGGGACATATCGCTCCATCCCCTTCCAACTATGCTCCAGTCCCTGCACAGCCAGATAGTAAGGGGGGCGCTGTGCAGAGGAAAACCACTAAGGAGACTGATGATGGTTCTCATGATTGGTCGGGTCCCATACGTGGATTCATTACTGACCATAAAGCCACAGCACATTGTAGCAATAAGCCATCACTTTATGATATAGAAAGATCCATTAAAAGGGAAATGGAGGACGAGGAGATGCAACCACTATACAGATACATGATGAATCTGATATTACAACTAAAGAACATCACAAACCTGCAAGCATGGAAATGTCGCCCGCCGGTGGAGATGATGATGCCGGAGATAGTGATGCCGGAGATGGTGATGCCGGAGATGTCTCTGCTGGTGACCTCGAGCCTGAAAGAAACAGAGACATTTATAGTGTTAGAGGAAATCCCCATCAGACCTCTGGCCGCCATAGATATAAATGATGGGACACGTTATCTCGCTGTCTATCCTGCAGGATACAGACATACTCACCTTCACTATCTGGAGCAGATGGAGAGATGTCTGGTAAATCCAAGATATAAAAAAAGAAATGATTAATAAATAAATATAATATAACATTAAAGCCTCCTGCCTAATACTGTATTGGAGCCTCCTGTGTCACCAAGAAGAGCTCTGACCTATTTTACATCAGGATACAGTCATACTCACCCTCATATTCTGCTGGGTCAGGAGTCATTTTTGGTATTTCTGAGATACAAAAAAAAAGTTTGATATGTAATAGAAAAAAAAACAAAAAAAAAAAACATGTTATGACGAGAGAACACAGATATTGCAGGATACAGTCATACTTACCGTCATAGTCCGGTATAGGTAGAGGAGTCGTTGTCTGTGATTCTGAGAAATAAAAAAAATAGTAATGTTTAATTAAAAAAATATCACATTACAGCCTCCTGTATAATACTGTGTTGTTTGTATGAGAGAAGACAGATACAGCAGGATACAGTCATACTCACCATCATAGTCTGGTACAGGAAAAGGCGTCACTATCGGTAATTCTGAGATGTAAAGAGAAAAAAGAGCAATGGTTAATAGTAATAATAAAAGAAATAGCTATAACATAAAAGTCACCCAAAACATCTCTGCCCACACTACAGCAGGATACAGTCATACTTACCTTTATTGTCTGCTGAATCAGGTAAAGTAGTTTTTGGTATTTCTGAGATACAAAATAAAAGTTTGATATGTAATAGAAAAAAAAAAACATGTTATGATCAGAGAACACAGATATTGCAGGATACAGTCATACTTACCGTCATAATCCGGTAAAGGTAAAGAAGTCGTCTGTAATTCTGAGAAATAAAAAAATAGTGATGTTTAATTAAAAAAACCTATCACATTACAGCCTCCTGTATAATATTGTGTCTCTTTATCTTGTGTCAACAAAACATGTTTGTATGAGAGAAGACAGATACAGCAGGATACAGTCATACTCACCATCATAGTCTGGTACAGGAAAAGGCGTCACTATCGGTAATTCTGAGATGTAAAGAGAAAAAAGAGTAATGGTTACTAATATTAAAAGAAATAGCTATAACATAAAAGTCACCCAAAACATCTCTGCCTACACTACAGCAGGATACAGTCATACTTACCTTTATTGTCTGCTGGATCAGGTATAGTAGTTGTTGTTATTTCTAAAATATAAAAAAAAAAAAATAATACTCAATAAAACCAAAAAAATCCTGTAAAAAATTTTTTTTAAACAAAATATGTTATTATGAGAGGTTACAGATACAGCAACATACTCACCATCATAGTCTGCTGGTGCAGGTAAAGGAGTCATAGTTGGTATTTCTGAGATACAAAAAAAAGTTTTATATTTAATGAAAACATAAAATAATTATGTAATATTACAGCCTCCTGCCTATTAATGTGTTTCTTCAGCAGGATACAGTCATACTCACCATCGTAGTCTGGTTCAGGTGATGTCATTTCCTTTAATTCTGAGATGTAAAGGGAAAAAAGGGAATGTTTATTAATAATAATAATAATAATAATAATAATAATAATAGTAATAAACCCTAGATATAACATTATAGTCTTCTGCCTATTAAATTGGAGCATCCTGTTTCATTAAAACATCTCTGCCCTGCTATACAGCAGGATACAGTCATACTTACCTTCATTGTCCACTTCAGGTAAATAAGTCATAATTGGTATTTCTGAGATATAAGAAAAATTTATATTAAATAGAAACAAAAAAATTCATAACATTGAAGCCTCCTGCTTCATGTATTGAAACATCCAAAGCATCTCCGCCAGGCTCTACAGCAGGATAGTCATACTTACCTTCATTGTCTGAATCGGGTATTTGTGTCACTGTCGGTAATTCTGAGATATAAAAAGAAAAGATTAATGTTTAATAAAAATAAACCCCCCTAGCTATAACATTACATCCTTCAGCCTAGTAATGGGTTGCTCCTCCTTGTTATACCAAAGGGGCTCTGACCAGAAAAAAAAAGGGGGGACATTTTTGAACGCTGAAGATTCGCCCCTTTTCCCTGGCATATGCCATCCCGATGGGCAGGGGACGTGGCAAGGTGGGGAGGAGGCGTGCTTGCAGGTATAAATGATGGCAGAAATCTACACCTGCTTAGGAATAGGTATAGACTTCTGCGCCCACAGTATGGCAGGTGCCGGTCAGGACGGTTTTACTAAGAAGCATGTGCCCAGGGCCGGGACAAAGGGTAGGCTAGGGTAGGCTATAGCCTAGGGCGGCATCTCAAGCTGAATTTCAGGGGGCGCAATTTTCACCTCTTTAAAATATCTTTTAAGCTCCGCCTGGCGCCCACGGAGCTCTGCCCCTCCACGCTCACATACCTCTGGCACCTCTGTGACATATAGCATATAGCAGCAGTATATAGTCCGGCCCTCCACCGCTCTGAGGGACAGTGAACGTGCCCCTGTGTAAAAAGTTTGGGGACCCCTGCTATACACAATGTGGGGGCAGCCAGGACGCTGATATGTATGTGGGGGCTATACACTGTGGGGGCTACACTATGTGGGGCGGGGGGGAGACTATACACTATGTGGGGGCAGCCGGGAGGCTATTATGTATGTGGGGGCTATACTCTCGGGGGGGGGGGGGGGGCATTTTATTTCTCTGCCTAGGGCACCAAAACTTGTCCCGGCCCTGCATGTGCCTGTTAGTGAATCCTGTGCCTGTTAGTGAATCTTCAACCCTCCTGCCCCCCGGTCCCCGCTTCTCCGTCCTTAGTCTACAGGTTGTGGGTACTGACCACTATATACCAGGAACATTACACAACAACCACTAGGAAAAGAGATTTATTGAGTCTCTTATGGGTATGTGGGCCGACTAAGTGGGAGGAGCAAGAGGAGTGGCCTGATAAGAGGGAGGGGTAAGAGAAAGGGCCTCAGTCTATAATGGCGGACAAGAGTAGGTCCCCAGCCTATAGAAGATGCAGAAGGAAGGGCCCCAGATACAGGAGGACAAGGGTGTGAGCCCAGATAAAGGAGGACCCCAAACTATGGTGGAGGAGGAGCAAAAGCAGGAGTCCAGCTAAATGAGGGAGGGGTAAAAGGAGAAGCCAAGCTAAGGGGAGAAGGGTAAGAGAAGGGGCCCACTTATGTGAAGGGGGTAAAAGGAAGGATGGGGATGGGTAGAGGATGGGGCCCAGCTAAGGGGGAGGGGAAAGAGAAGGGATTTTACCGTCATTATCGGTGGGGAATGGGTGAGTCTGTTCATCCATCCCGGTAACAGCGGGAACCTTGTCTACAAGAAATAAAGAGAAAAGAAGCCATTACACCAGCAGGAAATCCTCCCGAGGACCATGCTGAATATCCCGCCATCCTCCCGCTCATCCCCGGCATCCCTGTGCACTCACCGATCCCGCCGTGTGTCACATGTCCATGGTTTATGTCACATCCGTGAGTCCGTCCTGGAAGTGCAGAGACATAGTTATCAGATTCTATAGATTCTATCACATCTGTGTATAATATTTCCCATCCTGTATATAGTGCTATTGTATATGTATATCCTGTATATACTGTATATAGTGCTATTGTATATGTATATCCTGTATATAGTGCTATTGTATATGTATATACTGTGTATAGTGCTATTGTATATGTATATACTGTATATAGTGCTATTGTATATGTATATACTGTATATAGTGATTATGTATATGTATATACTGTATATAGTGATGATGTATATGTATATACTGTATATAGTGATGATGTATATATATACCCTGTATATAGTACTATTGTATTAGTGACCCCCCTCCTGGACATTACTGGAGACCCCTATAACTCCTGGCGGAGAAGCTTTCCTATCAGGGAGACTATATAGAAGACTATGAAGAATACCTGCTATAGGGCGTCCTGTTGAGCCACTTATCATATAGAACACAAGTGTATAGAGGAGCAGCGCTGCTCTTCTTCCTCCTTGTGTCGCCATGATAAGTCTGAGGAAATCTCAGCAGGCAGAAGAATATAGAGCAGGATTCTATTATGATGTCATCACATGATGTCACCACCACATGGAAGATTCCATTCTCACCTGCTGCAGGGGGGAGAACATTCCAACTGATGCCTGACTGATTGTGTCCATGATGTCACATAGTAGTATCAGCTCTGTGGCGCCCCCTACAGTTACAGCCAGATAGCAGCTGCTCTTGGTTACACCTTTAGGACATAGAGATTCTTTGTAGAATTTGTAGATTTTCTCACTGCTCCATTAAAGTCTATGGGAAAACAGCTGCCTGTCCTCCCATTGTCTGCACAGACCCACATTGTCCCATAGACTTTAATGGAGCCCATTATAGGATTCAGGATACGGCCACATTTTATCCTTATTTTACTGTGTGTGAACAAATCCCAATCCAGCCTGAGGCCGAGTCTAGTAGCAGCGGCCGATCTCACTGATCAATGCTGCAGCATAGTATAAGTATCTGATGGCTTAGAGGGACTAAAAAGGGAAAAATAAAAATTATATAATAATAAAAAAAATTATATACATACAATGGGGGAGATTTATCAAACATGGTGTAAAGTGAAACTGTCTCCGTTGCCCCTAGCAACCAATCAGATTCCACCTTTCATTTTCCAAAGAGTCTGTAAGGAATGAAAGGTGGAATCTGATTGGTTGCTAGGGGCAACTGAGCCAGTCTCACTTTCCACCATGTCTGATACATCCCCCTCTGTATTTATCCCCCCTATGGGCCGGTCTCCGTCTGAGCAGCAGAAGCTTCCGGGCAGTGAGGGGGTGCGAGCTGTGTGCACACATAGGAGAGGAGACAAGGGACAAGCGCTGAAGCAGGATTCCTTCTCCCCATATCCCCTCCTACAGCTCATTGAGGGTTATGTCCTCGGCCCCTCTGCCCTGCTGGACGTTCTTTAGGCCGTCATACTGTAAGTTACATAAGGGTTTAGTATAATAACAGGATATGTCTGTACTTTTATTAGGAGTCAGGAATCTGGGATTTCTATGTTATTAGTT